>AFQZ01001194.1:0-15403 GCA_000222935.2 Aciculosporium take MAFF-241224
TCAATTCATCTATATCTCTAAGAGGGAAAGAAGCAGGCTATAATGCAGAGGTGTAGTGTTGTGGCCACGTTACAGCCCTTAGGTCATATGACCTATAATCCAGCTAATTAGGGTGCGTGCATTCTGTGTGCAACTTATAATTCCTAGTTAATGTAGTGTATCCCTTCTATTATCTATATAAGCGATTTCAACACTTGTAAATTCTCTCTTTATTAAAGAAGAAGAGGAATCGCTCTAAAAAAATACATAAAACGCCCTAAATAATTAGATATTAATAAACAAGTAATAAAGCGAAAAACATCCTTTAAATGAATGACTTTTGTTGGTCTAGGCCGAATGGTTATGGAGGCAAAGAGTGTTATGGGGGGGGGGGGCTAAAGAGTGTAATTCCCGCATTCAATCCTACTAAATTAGGCGCTTATAATCGCGTTCAAATTTATCGAATTTGAGCTCTTTATCGGGCGCTTAATTTGTCGTTAGATTTAGTAAGGAATTAGGACTTTTTCATTCTTTAGCGGCTACGGCGGCGGCTCTTACAGCAATTCTCGCGATAGGTCTTTTAACCCATCCTTCCACATAGATTCAGGCTTTATTCTTTGTTATAAAGGTCTTAAGAGCTTTATTTAGTAAAGCTTTTGTTATCACATCTGTAGGATTATTATTACTATTAATCTAGTAGATCTTAGCTACTTCCCTCCTCTTATATAACTGCTATAAAGCCATAATATTAATTATTAGCCTCTTTTCCTTTATTATCCTTAGCTTAATAATACACTTATATAGTAAGAAAGAGTTAGTGCATATAATTATTAGGATTCTAAGCTTATTGATTTAGTTAGTAATGATATTTAGAGTAGTGCTTATTATATAAGCAATGTTAACACCTTAAACCATCCTATATAGCTTGGAAGCTAATACACTTCTTATAACTCTTTTAGATTTTATTAAGCTATATATTATGATATTTCCTCTAAGGGTAAATTTAGAGGTATTGTTATCCTTCCTTTTATTACCTAGGATAATTATATAGCCTAGTTAAGAGCTAAGGTCTTTATTATTTGTAAAAGAACAGTTAATAAAGACATAAAGAGCGGCGTTTTCTAGTAAGAGAGATATATATTAAAGTCCATGGTCTTAATTATTAATTTACTATTAATGTCTTTTATTAAGCCTTAAAACATTATTAAATCCTGGATATTAGACTTAGGCAGCAATAGAAAGATTATAAGATGCTTTAGGTTAACATATCAGAGCAATATACGCTCCTTATGCTTGCTGTTTAACATATTTCGCTTAGTTAGTCAGGTTATTAACTTATAATAGCTTCCTTCCTTGTGCCTTTTATTATAAAAAGAAGGTGTTATTATTGACTTTGCTTAAAATGCAACCATTAAACATTAATGGTATTAAAATCGTTAACCTCTCTTTTAGCTTTACAAGGAATTTGGCGTTTTTCAACTTAACCTTTTTACAATCAAAAAACTCAGCATCGCTAAGTCCTAAGGTATTATTAGTTTGTATTCTAATAATTGTAAAATATAAGCTTTTGCTAGATAAAATAAGAAGATAAGGGTCATATATAGAGATTATTATCTGTAGTCTCTAATAATAATAATTAAAATACGTTAACTACTAATGTATGCCAGCCTTTGCTATTCCGTATAGCAGCTTAATTATGACTATAATAACGTCTGGCGGGTAAAGGTGTGTAATTTGTGCTAGAAGCTTCGCAAGAATTATGTAATTAAGCTTTATCTATGACTGCACATATGCTTAGGTAATATCCCTTAGCTAAACCATAATGCCTTCCTTTTTTAATAAGGGAGTAAGGGCAATAATAAGCCTTTAACTAGCTCTCTAAATTGTTAGGGACTGCATAAGAATAACCTCTTTCCTATAGTTGCTATGGCCTTAGATAACACATTATGACTTTTTATACAGGGAGTTAGTTGCCTTACCTTTAACTTCTCTTACTATCCGTAAGCTAAAGAGTCTTTTGCCTCTATGCCTTTGCGGGTTGAATTTTATAAATTTAAATATATTCCTTACTAGCAAAGCATTAATCTCTGCTTTATTAGAGAGTTTAAAAGGTTCTCTAGATATGTTAATTTTTCCTTGCATATAGAGGTTAATTATAAGTTAAAAATCAGCCTTTTCTTTCTTAGTAAGAAAAGCCTTTGCTTAAGGGTGTTTCCAGGGTCTTCCACGTCCTCTTTATAGTGGAGTTATTAGGTTATCAGGGGGGTTTTCGTGATTTTTGTTATCTTAAACCAGGTCTTCCTTGTAAACTAGGTCTTTCTTGTAAGAAGATTCTACCTCTAGTAAGGTTATATATAGTTTAATAACTATAAACTAAAACTTCATAGGGCTATAAGGCATCTTAATAATATAAGTTTTTCCTTTTATTTAGAAAAGCTTATAAGGGCTAGTCTATCTGCCTTTTTCATAATAAACTTATATATTAGAATTTAAAGGAAGAGTGTGTATAGGTAAGGTTATTAGGCCATTATAGGTATTAAGAGCATTATAGACTTAGTATCTTATAAGACTGTGTCTTGCTTTATCTGTTGCTTTTTAAAGTATTTTAGCTCTTTAGGCAACTATAAAGCTTAGGGGGGAATTATTTATTATCCTTAGATAGGTTCTAAAAACTAGAAGGGTGGGAACAAGACCATTTAGACCGGCAGAGTTATTAACTGCTTTAACAGCCATTTAAAGTATCTGCTCTTTTAAGAGAAGACTGTCAGCTTTAGTCTTAATAATATTATATGCTTTACAAAAAGGGGCATAATATCGCTCAAGTTTTCTAATGCTATTGTGAGCCTTAATGGGGACTTTGTTAATATTAATTGATAATAGTTAAGCTAAATGCCTAAATTTACTAGAAGCAAAGTTTCTTCTAGCATTATGAACTATCCAGTCTAGGGGTCCAAGATATATATTAATCTAGCACTTTTTAAGGGCATTCTAGATATCTTAAGCTTTCTATTGTTAAGGTGTAAGAAAGCGGGCAGCTTAAAATGATATTACTGAATCCATAACGTATAGGACCGGCTTCTTATTAATTTATATAATATTAACAAGGACCTTATAGTTAAATTCAATATTATCTTTAAGAGTGAATTTAAATCTACTTAGAGCTTTCGCGTTCATCTAGCATTAATAGCAAGCATATGTAATTTTCCCTATGTTAGCCTTATTCAATTCTTTACCAGCCCTGGCAAGAAGGTTATTCAATCGGTTAATTAATAGATAACTAAATTAGCAATAAAGTTAACAGATTTTGGTTTTAAAAAGCATAAAAATGGCAGGTTCTTAAAAACTAGCTGTTAACTAAGGATATCCCTATTTCCTAATAATGGGTACCTTTTTATCTCCTTAGATTAGAAGATTCTTAAGATTATTAAGTTTAATACCTATTCTCTCTATATCTGTAATAGAATATAAAAACAGTATGGCATTATTAAGCATATAAAAGGGTATTATACTAAAGATCGTTAGAAGCTTTAAAATACCAGTTAAAGTCATAGTACTGGCTCTAAAGGTAATGGTTCTTTAGTTAAAAGAATGCTTAATTATAAGGTTCTTTATAATTTTTATTAGAGCGTTAACTTAGCCTTAGCTAGCAGTTGAAATTCCTAATGCTCCTGTATCTAGGAGTATACTGTAAAATGTATCTGCTATATATCTTATATCTATAAGATACATATGTTATTAAGGTTGTTTATTGGTATTATAGTTATAGGGGTCTTTAAGAAATAAGGCATGTTTAAAAGCATTATCCTATAAGAAGTTTACAGTTAATTAGGAAAAGAGTGGGGGATTTAGTGCTTATGTAAAGAATGTTATAAAGGAGAGAGTATTATAAGCCTCTTTATTATCTGGTTCCTTTTTTTTATTAGTAGTAAGGAAAGCAGCATTCTAAGCGGCTTTTTTATGTTTATTCTCACTATTATTATTAGTAGCAGTAAGTTAGGCCATTTCGCCTTTGTAGGCCTGTAGGAATGCATAGTATTAGCATTTAAAGGGTGGTTTTTAGGGTTTTTTATTATTCTACTAAGTTGCTTTTGCTTTCTTCTGCTTAGAGGCAGGATGGTTAGTTAACTAGTATCCTTCTTTATAGTATATAAAGCATTTCTTTAAGCTTGCTCTAGCTTAAGGTTTTTTATAATATATAGCTTGTAAATAGTATTAGTCTGTAAACATTACTATGTTGGTGTTTTAGTCTATAGACCAGGCAATAAGGGCATTTGGATTATTGTTAGTAGTTGTTAGTAACTGACTTATAAAGGTTAGTGGTATATCTATTGCTAAGAGGCAATTTTAAAGATCACTAATAAATCCTTTAAAGGTTAGCACATTCCTAAATTTAGCATTATAGAAATTATTATTGTTTTCTATTGCTTGTCATACTTAATAAAGAAGAATTATATCTTATTTAAGAGGGTTATAAAGGCCATTAAATATCTTTATAAGTTAGTTAAGAAGAATTTCTAAGCATTTTAACTTATTCTTTATTAGATATTTTATAATAATATAGTAAAGGCATAGATCAGTAAATTATGTTTTATAGAAGCTCTTATTCTTAGGTGTTTTAAAGTGATTCCTAATATTCCGAGTTATCTCCTTAAATAGGATTGTCTTTGCTCTAAAGTATTTAAGGAAGTATATATAAGCTTTACCTTAAAGCATAATAGGGAAGGCTTTTAGGTAAAGTAAGGGGGAAACTCCTGCTAAAGAACATTTCTCTTTAAAATATAGTAACTTCTTATTAATAAAGTTATATACTTCTCCAGAATATTATTCTTCTTTTTAGTAAAGTCTCTTAAGAGTATTAAGGGCTTTTTAATTACTGTTAGAAAGTGTTCTGGTTAGGGTTTGTAGTTCTAGGGGAGGGTCTTTGGTTAAATAAAAATCTTTATTATTAGAGTCCTTATTATTAGAAAGTTTAAGTCGTTAAATCTCTTCTCCTTTCCTAGTTGCTTTTTCCGGCAAAGGTTTGTATTCTGTATTAGGGTTAATGTTTAAGATATTAATAAGATCTTTAAAGACATTCAATCTTAATCCTCTGGCTGTTTTGACACCATTATTATTAAGGTAATCATAAAGGGTATACTTAAGGTTGTTATTAATTTTATTAAAAGTATCCTTTATTTAATTTTCATAATCTCACTAGAAGTTAATAAGGAGATTATGCCCTTTTCCTTTATTAAGAATGTAGTAGTTAATTGTATATATAATACGGTTATTAATCTGTTGTTTAGTAGCTGTATTAATATTAATATTGTTAACTAACTTAGTCTAATTAAAGGATAGAATTAGATAGTGCTTATAAAGTTTTTAGAAAAGGGTGCTCTTTAGAAGTTCTCTTCTGTAGACATCCTTTTAGAGTTGTTTATTAAAATTATCTATTTTTCCTTAGCTTAAAGACATTTTAGTGTTTTAGGCTTTGTGTTTAGTACTAATTAAAGCGGTTGGCGTTGGTTCTCTATAAATAACAGTGAAGATCTGGTTTTAATTATAAATAAGTAATAGTTAATAATAAGGGAGAAGATCTATAAGAAATAAGTCTTCTTATAATTATAAACAATTTAATAGTTAATAATTAAAGAAATAATCCTTTGGTTAGCATAATGTTAGAATTTCTTATAGTTACGTAAGTAAAAGCGTTTAAATAAGTTTCTTCTAGGTATAACCTAGCAAATCTGTAGTTATTAGCAACTACTGATTAGTATTAGTAATGCTTAGGTTATAAGTATGCTGTAGCATAAATATAAAGGGGGGGTTTAATAATTAATTTATCTATATCTCTAAGAGGGAAAGAAGCAGGCTATAATGCGGAGGTATGGTGTTGTAGCCACGTTACAGCCCTTAGGTTATATGACCTGTGATCTAGCTAATTAGGGTGCGTGCATTCTATGTGCAACCTATAATTCCTGGTTAATGCGGCGTATCCCTTCCATTATCCATACGAGCAATTCCAACAATAAGGATTCTAATAATAATAAAGATTTTTATTTAACTAAAGGCCCTTAACCCGAACTAGAAAACCTAATTAAAATACTTTTTAATAGTAATTAAAAAGCCCTTAATACCTTTAAGAGACTTTACTAGAAAGAAGAATAATATTCTAGAGAAGTATATAACTTTATTTATAAAAAGTTATTATATTTTAAAGAGAAATATTCTTAAGCAGGAGTTTCCCCCTTACTTTACCTAAAAGCCTTCCTTATTATGCTTTAAGGTAAAGTATATATATACCTCCTTAAATACTTTAGGGTAAAGATAATTTTATTTAAGGAGATAACTTAGAATATTAGGAATTACTTTAAAACACCTAAGAATAAGAGCTTTTATAAAATATAATTTACTGATTTATACCTTTGCTATATTATTATAGAACATTTAATAAAGAATAAGTTAAAATGCTTAAAAATCCTTCTTAACTAACTTATAAAGATATTTAATGGCCTTTATAACCCTCTTAAGCAATATATAATTCTTCTTTATTAAGTATAATAAGTAATAGAAAATAATAACAATTTTTATAATACTAAATTCAGGAATGTGCTAACCTTTAAAGGATTTGTTAGTAATCTTTAAAATTGCCTCTTAGCAATAGATATACTACTAACCTTTACAAGTCAGTTACTAACAACTACTAACAATAATTTAATTGCCCTTATTGCCTAGTCTATGGACTAAAACACGAACACAGTGTTGTTCACAGACTAATAATATTTATAAGCTATATATTATAAAAAACCTTAAGCTATAGTAAGCTTAAAGAAATGCTTTATCTGCTATAAAGAAAGATACTAGTTAACTAATTATCCTACTTCTAAGCAGAAGAAAGCAAGAATAACTTAGTAGAATAACAGAAAACACTAAAAACCACCTTCTAAATGCTAATACTATATATTCCTATAGGCCTATAAAGGCAAAATAGCCTAACTTACTGCTACTAATAATAGTAGTAAGAATAAACATAAAAAAGCCACTTAGAACGCCGCTTTTCTTACTACTAATAAAAAAGAGAAACCAGATAATAGAGAGGCTTATGATACTCTCTCCTTTATAGGATTCTTTATATAAGCACTAAATCCCTTACTCTTTTCCTAATTAACTATAAACTTCTTATAGGATAATGCTTTTAAATATGCCTTATTTCTTAAAGACCCCTATAACTATAATACTAATAAATAACCTTAATAATACGTGTATCTTATAGATATAAGATATATAGCGGATATATTTTATAGCATACTCCTGGATACAGAAGCATTAGGAATTTTAACTGCTGGCTAAGGCTAAGTTAATGCTCTAATAAAGATTATAAAGAACCTTATAATTAAGCATTCTTTTAACTAAAGGACTATTACCTTTAGAGCTAGTACTATAACTTCTACTAGTATTTTAAAGCTTCTAATAATCTTTAGTATAATACCCTTTTATATGCTTAATAGTGCTATACTGTTTTTATATTTTATTACAGATATAGATAAAATAGGTGTTAAGCTTAATAATATTAAGAATCTTCTAATCTAAGAAGATAAGAATGTACCTATTATTAGAAAATAGGGATATTCTTAGTAAATAGCTAGTTCTTAAGAACCTGCTATTTTTATGCTTTTTAAAACTAAAATTCACTAACTTTATTGCTAATTTAGTTATCTGTTAATTAACTGATTAAATAACCTTCTTGCTAGGACTAGTAAAGAATTTAATAAGGCTAATATAGGAAAAATCACGCATGCTTGCTATTAATACTAAATAAACGCGAAAGCTTTAAGCAGATTTAAATTTAATCTTAAAGACAATCTTGAATTTAACTATAAGGTCCTTATTAATATTATGTAAATTAATAAGAAGCCAGTCCTATACATTATAGATTTTATAATATTATTTTAAGCTGCCTGCTTTCTTAGACCCTAATAATAAAAAGCTTAAGATATCTAGAATGCCCTTAAAGAGTACTAGATTAATATATATCTTAGACCCCTAAACTAGATAGTTTATAATACCAGAAGGAATTTCACTTTTAGTAAATTTAGGCATTTAGCTTAACTATTATTAATTAATATTAATAAAGTTCCTATTAAGGCTTATAATAGCATTAGAAAACTTAAGCAATATCATACCCCTCTTTACAGAGCATATAATATTATTAAGACTAAGGCTAATAGTTTTCTCCTAAAAAAGCAGATGCTTTAAATAGCTATTAAAGCAGTTAATAATTCTACTAGTCTAAATAGCTTTATTCCTACTCTCTTAGTCTTTAGAACCTATTTAAGGATAATAAATAATTCCCCCCTAAGCTTTATAGTTACCTAAAGAGCTAAGATACTTTAAAAAGCAACAGATAAAGTAAGGCATAGTCTTATAAGGCACTAAGTCTATAATGCTCTTAACACCTATAATAGCCTAATAACCCTACCTATACACACTCTTTCCTTAAATTCTGATATATAAGTTTATTATAAAAAAGGTGAATAAACTAGCCCTTATAAGCTTCTATTAATAGAAGGAGAGACTTATATTATTAAGATGCCTTATAGCCCTATAAAATTTCAGTCTATGGTCATTAAACCGTATATAACCTTACTAGAGGTGAAATCTTCTTATAAGAAAGACCTGGTTTAAGGTAATAAAAATTATAAGAACTCCCCTAATAACCTAATAACTCTACTATAAAGAGAATATAAAAGACTCTAAAAACACCCTTAAGTAAAGGCTTTTCTTACTAAGAAAGAAAAGGCTAATTTTTAACTTATAATTAACCTTTATGCATAAGGAAAAATAAATATACCTAGAGAGCCTTTTGAACTCTCTAATAAAGCAGAAATTAAGGCTTTACTAGTAAGGAATATGTTTAAATTTATGAAATTTAACCCGTAAAGGTATAAAGGTAAAAGACTCTTTAGCTTATAAATAGTAAGAGAAATTAAAGGTAAGGCAACTAACTCCCTATATAAAAAGTTATAATATGTTATTTAAGGCCATAGTAACTAAGAAAAGGAAGTGATTCTTATATAGTTACTAATAATTTAAAGAGCTAGTTAAAGGCTTATTATTACTCTTGCTTTTTTATTAAAAAGAGAAGGTATTATGGCTTAGTTAAGGGATATTACTTAGGTATATGTGCAGTTATAAATAAAGTTTAATTATATAATTCTTATAAAGCTTCCTATGTAGATTACATACCTTTACCTGCCAGACATTATTATAGTTATAATTAAGCCACTATACGGAATAGCAGAGGCTGGCATACATTAGTAGTTAATGTATTTTAATCATTATTATTAGAAACTATAGATAATAACCTTTATATATGACCATTATTTTCTTATTTCTTTTAGTAAAAGCTTATGTTTTAGAATTATTAAAATATAAACTAATAATACCTTAAGACTTAGCAATGCTAAATTTTTTAATTATGAAGAGGTTAAGTTAAAGAATGCCAAATTCCTTATAAAGCCAAAAGAGAAGTTAATAATTTTAATACTATTAATGTTTAATGGTTGCATTTTAAGCAAAGCTAATAATAATACCTTCTTTTTATAATAAAAGGTATAAGGAAAGAAGCTATTATAAGTTAATAACCTGACTAACTAAGCGAAATATATTAAACAGCAAGCCTAAGGAGTGTATATTGCTCTGATATGTTAACCTAAAGCATCTTATAATCTTTCTATTACTGCCTAAGTTTAATAACCAGAATCTAATAATATTTTAAGGCTTAATAAAAGACTTTAATAGCAAATTAATAATTAAGACTATAGACTTTAATATATACCTCTCTTACTAGAAAATGCTACTCTTTATATCTTTATTGACGGTTCTTTTATAAATAATAAAGACCTTAGCTCTTAACTAGGCTATGTAATTATCCTAGGTAATGAAAGGAAGGATAATAATACCTCTGAATTTACCCTTAGAGGAAATATTATGATATATAGCTTAACTAAATCTAAAAGAGTTATAAGAAGTGCCTTAGCTTTTAAGCTATATAGGATGGTTTAAGGTGTTAATATTACCTATATAATAAGCACTACTTGAAATATTATTACTGTTGGAATCGCTCGTCTTAAGGATGGAAGGGATACACGATAGTAACCGGGAATTGTAGGTTATACACATGATGCACGTGCCCTGATTAGCTGGATTACTATGTTATATAACCTAGGGTAGTACTGTAGCCATAACACTACACTTCTGCATTATTCCCCTCTTTTCCCTTTAGATAATTATAACTATATAGAAATCAGACCTTTGTTACCCCCCCTATGTTATTACTGCAGTAATCGCACCCTGTGAAACCATTACTAATTAGTGGTTATTATAACTACAGATTAGCTAGGAATTAACAGAAGAGACAAACTTCTAATATAATACACTTATTCACTTAATTACGCAGAATCCGTTGTTTGTGCTACCTAAAAGCAACTTTTTCTATTATTATTAACTTTTACTACTTGTTTATGATTATTAAGAAGTTTCTTTGTAGAATTTACCCCTTATTGTTAATTTGCTACTAATCCATAATTAAAGTATCTTCTTCGCTGTCTATTATAGAGAAAACACTAAAAATAGCTTTAACTTCCACTACTAAAGCTAATTAACCCATTTAAGACTCCCTTTCTGTAAAACTCCAAAAGTATTCTAACTACTTTATAGAGAAATAGGCTAAAGCTAATAAATAAATTAACCCTAAAAAAGCTATAACTTCCGAACTTTATAATAAATTTGCTTACTATGTTGACTAGTATAAATCTAGTAACTAGTAAGGTACTAGGTTTCTGTTTACATACTAAGAAGACTTTAAAGAATAGAATACTAATATTTTTAAGAAGATTACCCCTAAGGTCCAATAAGTACTTTAAGATATTCTTTAAGATTAAGGAATTAACATATAAGAAGGATTATAAAGACTAATTAACCATGTACTTGCTAATTTAGTTAGTATAGATAATTTTGTTTTCTTTCCTAATAGAAAGCTCCTGACAGAAAACAATACTATTAACACGTTAGTATTAATAATAACCTTACCTCCCCTTAACCCTCCTAACCCTCCTACTAAAGAAATAATAATAAAAATAATAATTCTCTCTTCCTTAAAATAATAAACTATATTAAAGGAAATTACTAATATAGACTAAAAAGCCTTAAACTCTCTTACTAGAGTTTATAATAAGGAAAACAAGTATTCTAGCATACTTTTTAACTTTATATATTCTAAAGTCCTAATCTTTAAGGATATCTACATAGTATAAGGAATTTCACCTAAGTTATACCCGTTTGCACTGTTAATAATGCTTATAGGCAATACCTATAAGTATTACCTTAAGAAATTTAGCAGAAGACTTGTTTTATTTAATATAATAACTAAGCAGATAAAGGAAAACTTTAAGACTAAAGAAAATCAAAAATTCTACTAAACATAATTTCAAGAGATAAAGTTTTATTATGTTATAGCTGAAAATCCAATAAAGACTAAACTTAAATGTTTAGAATTAATAATTTAATAGCTCTTAGACCTATTTAATAGTCTTTACCCCCCCTTTAAGAAAGATATAATCCTTAGGCGCTAACTAGAAATATCTGTTTAAGATAGCCCTAAATTTAACTAAATAACCTACGTCTAAACTAATACCTATAAAGGCATAGTTAGTAATATTTACTACTGTCTTATAATAAAAGATATAATAAAACCTTTTTTAAAATTATTTATAAGCTAATAAATTGCAAGACAAAGCAAGTATTAACCTTAAAACACTACCCTAAGCACTAACATAGTCTTGTTTACTAACTAACAATATTTATAAGCTTCCTAACCCCAAAATAAAGCTAGATCTAAGAAATGCTTTATTTATTATAAAGAAGGATATTAGTTAACTAACTATTCTATCTCTAAACAAAAGAAAGCAAAAGAAACTTAGTAAAGAAACTAAAGGCATAAATCCCCTCCTTTTAAACGCTAATTTCACGTATTCTTATAAGTATTTAAAGGTAAAAACAAAGAGTTATTACCCCTGGATAGCAGGGATAAAAATAAACATAAAAAGGCTACTTAGAACGCAGTATTTATTGCCTTTAAAGAAGAAAAGGCATAAAGCAATAAAGAAGCACAAGAAACCCTTACGTTTATAACTTTCTTTACACAAGCACCTAATCCCCCTCTCTTTTCTGCCTTAACCGTGAATTTCCTGTAAAATAATACCTTTAAACACGTGTTATTTATTAAAGACCCTTATAACTATAATACTAATAAAACCACATAACAGCAGGTATTCCTTATAGATTTATAATATACTATAGAAACGTTTTGCAGTATCCTCTTAAATACTAGAGCAGCTGGAATTTTAACTACTAGCTAAGGTTAAGTTAAAGCCTTAATACGCCTTATAACAGACCTTACAATTAAGCCTTTTTTTAACTAAAGAACTATTAACTTTAGTGCCAGAATTGCAACCTTAAATAGCATTTTAAAACTTCCTATGATCTTTAGTATAATTTCTTTTTATGTTCTTAATAGTGCTATATCTTTTCTATATTCTATTATAAATATGAATAAAATAGGTATTAAGCTTAATAATCCTGAATGGCCTTATCCTAACCCTTTTGGTCTTTAGAACATATTTAAGGATAATGAATGATTCCCTCCTAAGCCTTATAGTTGCTTAGAGAGCTAAGATGCTTTAAAAAGTAATAAATAAAGCAAGGCATAGTCTTATAAGGCATTAAGTTAACAATGCCCTTAATACTTAAAATGGCCATAATAACCTTGCTAATGTAATAATAAAGGCTTCCCTAAATAGAAGCGTTAAGACCTTTGTAACTAAGAATAAGGCTTGGATTTAAGTAGAAGGTTAGGTAAAGAGACTGGCATTAGGCGTTAAAGCCGAAGCTGCTTAAGCACGCAATAAAGAGTTTAAATTTAATAAATTCAAAAGTAATTGATTAAGGGACTTTAAGGATGCTCTAGACTAGGAAAAAGTTATTTATTTAGGTAATATTTCTTATGTATTACGATGTTGTTAATTTTTGCTTATTTGTTGATTTTTACGGATTTTTTAAGTGTTTTAAAGTTGCTGGTTTCACAGGGTGTGATTGCTGCAGCAATAACGGGGGGGTAACAAAGGTCTGATATCTATATTCTTATAATTATCTAAAGGGAAAAAAGGGGGATAATGCAGAAGTATAGTGTTGTGGCCATAGTACTACCCTAGGTCATATGACATAGTAATCCAGCTAATCAGGGCATGCACATCGTGCATATAACCCATAATTCCCGGTTACTATCGTGTATCCCTTCCATCCTTAAGACAAGCAATTCTAATACTTACAAACTCTCTCTTTATTAAAAAAGAGGAATCGCTTTAAAACACTAAATAAATAACTTTTCCCTAGTCCAGAGCATCCTTAAAGTCCCTTAATTAATTGCATTTAGATTCATTAAATTTAAACTCTTTATTACGCGCTTAAGCAGCTTTAGCTTTAACGCTTAATACCGGTCTCTTTACCTAACCTTCCACTTAAATCCAAGCCTCATTCTTAGTCACAAAGGTCTTAAGGCTTCTATTCAGGTAAGCCTTTGTTATCGCGTTAGCAAGGTTATTAGGCTATTTCGAGTGTTGAGGGCATCGTTGACTTAACGCCTTATAAGGCTGCGCCTTACTTCGTCCATTGCTTTTTAAAGCATTTTAGCTCTCTAAGCAACTTTAAGGCTTAGGGGAGAATCATTCGTTATCCTTAGATATATTCTAAAGACTAAAAGGGTCAGGATAAGGCTATTTAGGCCGGCGGAGTTGTTAACTGCTTTAACAGCTATCTAAAGCATTTACTCTTTTAAGAGAAGACTATAAGCTTTAGTCTTAATAATATTATATGCTCTTTAAAGAGGGGCATAATATTGCTTAAGTTTTCTAATGCTGTTATGTGCTTTAATAGGGACTTTATTAATATTAAATAACAATAGTTAAGCCAAATGCCTAAATTCACTAGAAGTAAAGTTTCTTCTAGTATTGTGGACTATTTAGTCTAGGGGACTAAGATATGTGTTAATCTAATATTCCTTAAGGGCGTTCTAGATATCTTAAGCTTTCTGTTATTAGGGTCTAAGAAAGTAAGCAGCTTAAAATAAAGTTATTAAGTTAATAACATAAAGGACAGGCTTTTTATTAATTTACATAATGTTAATAAGGACCTTATAGTTAAATTTAAGATTGTCTTTAAGAGTAAACTTAAATCTACTTAGAGCCTTAGTGTTTATCTGACATTAGTGACAGGCATATGTGATTTTTCCTATGTTAGCTCTGTTAAAATCTTTACTAGCCTTAGCAAGAAGGTTATGCAGTTAGTTAATTAAAGGGTGGCTAAATCGATAATAAAGTTAGTAAATTTCTGCTTTTAAGAGCATAAAGACGGCAGGTTCTTAGGAACTAATTATCTACTAAGAATATCCCTATTTTATAATAATAGGTACTTTCTTTTCTCCTTAGATAAAGAGGTTCTTAAGATTATTAAGCTTAACACCTATTCTATTTATATTTATAATAAAATATAGGAAAGGCGTGGCACTATTAAGAATATAAAAAGAAATCGTACTAAAGATCATGGGAAGCTTTAAAATGCTATTTAAGGTTGCACTTCTGGCACTAAAGTTAATAGTTCTCTGGTTAGAAGAAGGCTTAATTATAAGGTCTGTTATAAGGCGCATTAAGGCTTTGACTTAACCTTAGCTAGCAGTTAAAATTCCGGCTGCTCTAGTATCTAGAAGGATACCGTAAAACGTTTCCATAGTATATCATAAATCCACAAGAAATACCTGCTTTTGTGTGGTTTTATTAGTATTACAGTCGTAAGGGTCTTTAATAAATAACGTGTGTTTAAAGGCATTATCTTGCAGGAAATTTATAGTTAAGGTAGAAAAGAGAGGGGGATTAGGTGCTTATGTAAAGAAAGTTATAAACGTAAGGGTTTCTTATACTTCTTTATTGCTTTATGCTTTTTCTTCTTTAGAGGCAATAAATGCTGTGTTCTAGGCAGCTTTTTTATGTTTATTCTTATCCCTGCTGTCCAAGGGTAATGACTCTTTGTCTTCACCTTTAAATGCTTATAAGAATACGTGAAATTAGCGTTCAGAAGGAGGGGATTTATGCCTTCAGTTGCTCTACTAAGTTTCTTTTGCTTTCTTTTGTTTAAAGATAGAATGGTTAGTTAACTAACATCCTTCTTTGCAATAGATAAAGCATTTCTTAGA
The DNA here is from genome assembly GCA_000222935.2 of Aciculosporium take MAFF-241224. Classification (NCBI taxonomy): domain Eukaryota; kingdom Fungi; phylum Ascomycota; class Sordariomycetes; order Hypocreales; family Clavicipitaceae; genus Aciculosporium; species Aciculosporium take. The sequence goes on from AFQZ01001194.1 coordinate 15,263, forward strand.
TCTAGCTTTATTTTAGGGTCAGAAAGCTCGTAAATATCGTTAGTTAGTAAACAAGACCATGTTAGTGCTCAGGGTAGTGTTTTAAGGTTAATACTTGTATTGTAAGGTATAGCTAGATATAAGAAGGCACGCCTAATAATA
>AFQZ01001193.1:0-15441 GCA_000222935.2 Aciculosporium take MAFF-241224
TACTACTTAGATATATAGCTAGGGAGGTCTTCTTACTACTAGCTTACTTTAAATTCTTAAATACTATATTATTAAATAGGGTTACTATTAATATACTACTTAAATAAATATCTCTTATATTACTTAAATATATAGCTAGGGAGGTCTTCTTACTACTAGCTTACTCTAAACTCTTAAATACTATATTATTAAATAAAGTTACTATTAATATACTACTTAAATATATAGCTCTTATATTACTCTCTCTTTATATTTCTTATAGTAAGGCCTTTATACCTTAAAACACTATTATATATACTACCTTATTAGCACTACTATTACTCTGCTCCTTCTTTATAAACTTATCTAAGAATATTAATAGGTATAATAACTATGCCTCTTTTATAGCTACATTTAAGAAATAGTCTAGTCTTTAAGATAATATTTTAGCTAGGTTTAACTTCCCTAGCCTATACTTAACTATAAAATTATATAAATAAAGTTTATTTAATACTATAACCTATCTACTAAAAAGCTTTAGTTTTATTACTAGGTATTTATAGTTTAAGTAGTTAGTAATTACTTTTATTAAATATTATAAGTAAGCTAAGTAATATCTCTATATATAAAAAGCTTCTTATATAGCTAGTAGCTTAGTATTAAGTATTATATAATAAAGTTCAGGACCTAATAACTTTTATAATATATATATAACTAAGTGCTAATTACCTATCACTAATATTACTAATATGATGCTAATAGTAAATACTAAGGTATTTATTTTAACTTAAAAGGGGGCTATTAAATTAAAATAAACTAGGACTAGTGCTTCTAAAAACTTTTATTTTAGTATCTTAAATATAGCTTATATATTATAAGATAGTTTAAAGGTCCCTTTAAACTCTTCTTTTAAAAGGTTTATTAATAAAATGGTGATTTTACTATATACCCTAATAAACTATTAGTAAAACCCTATAAACCTAAGAAAGATTTATATATTTAATATACTGCTTAGTAGTAGCTATTTTATTACTATCTTAATACATTTTAGTTTTATTTTAATACTCTTTAGTATAATAATAAATCTAAAAAAGCTAACCCTTATTATTAAGAATTTATATTTATTAAGGTTTATATATAGCTTTATAATACATAATTTCTATAAGACTAGTTTAACATACCCCTTATATATAGCTATATTACTACTATAAATTAAAATATTATATTTACTAGCTCTCCTAGTATAGTATTAATATATTCTTAGAAAGTAGCAGGTGTGTTTACTAGGCTAAAAGGTATAATAAGATATTTAAAGTAACTATATTAGTATTAAAAAGCTATTTTTTACTTATTACCCTTATAGATATATATCTAGTAGTAAGTATCTTTTAAGTCCAGCTTTATATAAATTATTACTTTTCTTAATCTATTTAATAATTTTAATATAAGGGGAAGAAAGGCCTTATCCTTCTTAGTAACCCTATTAAGGCCTTTATAATCTATATAAAGGCATAGTTAGCCTCCCTTTTTTAGTATAAATAAGATTAGCGCTCTTACTAAACTTATTAATCTTTTTATTTAGCTTTTTTTTATATATTTACTAAGTATTTATAAAGAACTTATAGCTCTTTTTCTACTAGGTTATAAATTAGCCCCTATAGTAGCATTTTTTCTTTTATTAATTCTATTATATAAGTTTTCTTTTTTAAAGAGGGTAGCCTACTAGCTAACTCCTTTAAAAACATATTTATAAATTCTTTATATTTTAGTAATAATGCCTTTATAATAACCTTTTTACTTATTTTATTTTTATTTAGCTTTCCTTAGGAGATAGATAGTTATACTATATATTAGCTAAGGATTAGTATTATACTTACTGCTTTTTTTATATAATAAACCTATTATAAACTAGTAACTAGCTTTAGGCATTCTCTTATTACTAGGTGTTTTTAATAACCTAATGCTTATAATAGTACTTTTAGCTTATAGTTTATAGCCTAGTCTATTCCTAGAATTAGTCCCTCCTTAGTATTTACTATATAGTAATAAAGTTAATAGAATTTATTATAACCTATACTATTTATTATTTATACTACTTTATTAATAATACCTTAGTGCTTTAATTTTATTAGTAAGGCGCTTTCTAGCTTTATCTTATTTGCTTTTACTCTATTTTAGTTAGCTTTAAATAATAGGTTTAAATATATTATTAAGTTTATTACTCCTAGGTTAAATAGTATATTTACTACTACCTAGCTTTCTTTTTACTATAGTTTTATTCTTATTCTTATTTAAGAGTTATTAATTTTATTCTTAAAGTCCTTAATTTAGCCTAGGGGTTTAACTATAATAATATATTCCTAGGCATATACTATAATTATTAGTGTTATATTTAGGTCTATAGCCTATACTACTTTCTTATAGTTACTATAGTATAAACTTATTATATACCTATTTAATTTATATATCTTATAATTAAGTACTTTATAATAAGAAGTAATATAGCTATATTTTTTATATTTAAAACAAAAATAAAATCACTAGCCCTAGGTTATCTTTCTCTTACTACTTATCCCTTACTTATCCTTTAATAGTAATATTAACCTAGCTTATTTCCTATAGGGATAGGGTCTTTTATTATAATCCTTAATAGCTACTTCTGCCTTATAACCCTATTTAATAAGATATACTTATAACTTAGGGAACTCTTAGCTAAGAACCTGCTTTTTTATTATATAGTTTAAGCTATTAATAAATATATAAATCTAAATTCTCTTAGAGATATCTGTAGGTAACTCTCTCTTTATTTTTCTTTAAATCTTAATAAATACTATAAATAGCTAGTTATTTTATTACTATAACTTTAGTAGTAATTTTATTACTTTTAGGTAGTATATATTCTTATTTATTACTCTATCCTTTAGCTATATAATAAAGTCTTTCTAGCTATAATTATTAAAGTTTATAATACTATTTATAGCTATATACCTATTTTATTATTACTTTGCTTCCTTTGCTAAATAGCTACTAGTATAAGTAACCTTAGTTAAGTTATTTATAAAGGTTACTTTATTTATAATAAAAGCTATATTTAAGTTTATAAAAAAGGATTATAAGTTCTTATAGCTATTTCCCTTATAAACTAGGGCTTTTAATTATACTTTTATAAGGCTATATTATAAGTAAGTTATTATTAATTAGTTACCTAAAGTATCTATCTAAGGAGAAGTAGTTAAACTAGGCTTTTTAAGTATATTTACTAAGGGGTTTATTAAGTCCTACTATATTTTCTTAAGTTAAGCGTACTTTTAAATAAAGTATAGCTTCTTTATAGCTTTCTTAAGTTCTTAGTTTAACTCTTTTTCTTTATTAGCCTATATATTAATATTTTAGATTTAGGTACACTAGGATTTAAGCTAATAATACTAATTACTTATCACGCTATTAAGGTAAGTTTATTTTATTCTTATAGGTTTTTTTATTCTACCCTCTTATATAAGTATAAAGGGTTCTAGCTATAGTATAATATCTTATGCCATAATAATACTAAAGCTGATTTTATTTTTTTAAGTTTATTTAATACCTATATAATTACTATATTAATATAGCTACTTGCTTATATATTTATTCTTTAGGTTAATATCTTTACTAAGCTAATAGTCTACTATCTTTATAGGAAAAAGTAAATATTTTATTATAATTAGAGGTGTACTAGTAAAGTAAAGGCTATAGTTAAGCATACTTAAAGCTAAATAGCTATAAATAGGGTTAGTAATATAAATACTATATTTACTAGCCTTTTTATCTCTTTATAAGGCCTGTCCCCTTATATACCTATGCATAGCTAGGACACAGCTTGCCTTAGTAGGTCTCCGTACTCTTACGCTCTTGTCTTGTAACTCTCCTAACAACTAAGGTAAATAGTTAGTAATAAGGACCCTAAATTTATTTCTAAGGTTTAGTAGGTAATATTTACTAAGCTAGGAGTTAAATTCCTAATAGCAACTGCTTACTATCTACAAATAGATAAAGCAGCTAAATAAAAGAATTAGATAGTAATAATAGCTATTTGCTATTATACTATAATAAATCTAATGGTTTTATAGGTATTAATCCTTCTAGCTTTATAACACTATCTTAATAATATAATAGCTATAGCTATTAACTAGTCACCTAACAAGTTATTATATAGGCTTAAACCGCTAGACCTTATAGACCTTCTCCTAAAGTAAGTAATTTCTATTATATAGCTAGGGAAAGAGAACTTAAAGGCACTTTATAAGCTTTATTAAAGAGAGGCTTAACTTATAATAACTACTACTACTATACTATTTAAAATTGGATATAATTCCTAATATAACCTAGTAGATATTAATATTAGAAATATAATATACTTATAACTATATAAAGAATACTAATTTCTAGGAAAGCCTAAGAAGAAGTAGTTACTATAAAGAGTAGGACTATATAAGGTTCTTAAAAAGGTAAATCCTTTATTATACTAACTTAAATTTCTATTAACCTTAAAAGTATATTTAGTAGTATTAATTATATATATATAGAAACCATACTAAGGCAAAGATTTATTTAGTAAGAAGAAAACACCTCCTTTACTAATTAATCTAAAAGGAAGCAATAAAGCTAATTACTAGGAGATTAAGCAGATTATTTTATATAAGGTAAAAATCTATTATACTAAGAAATAAAGCCCTAAGGTAGCTTACCTTATAAGATAGAAAGAATATACTACTAAAGATAACTAGTAAATTAATAAAAGCAAGATAAAGGTAAATATATTAGAGTTAATAAATAAATATTTAAAAAAGTATTTAATTAACTAGAATAAGAAGTATAGGAAGAAAGGGCTTATAAGGCAGAAGTGCTAATAATGCCTTAAAGTTAGCAGAATCTAACATCCTATAGGACCCTATGTAATTACTATAGTGGAAACACATAACCCTATTTTCCCTACAATACCACGTATAATTTCACTTTACTTTTCACTTAACCCCTTATCTACACCTTCTAACACGCTAGGATTTCCTGTTTTTCTTTATTTTTCTAACCTTCTTTTCTTGCTTTTAATTATAAAGCACTTTAAGTTATTTTATCCTTTTAACCTTTTATTGTTATTATTCATGTACGCTAGGTAGCTAGAGCCACTATCTGGTTTATCGACTAACTTCTTAATATAGGAAAAACCCTAAAATAAGAGAGAAAACCTATATTCTTCTATATAGCTCCTGCTAAGCCTTTAATATTAAGTCTTTATTATTTTTAACCATTAGTATAAGATATCTGCTAGTTCCCCTAGAACTATAGATAATAATAAAAGTATAGTTATGCTTTATATAAAAGGTTAGTATATTAGTAAAAACCCCTTATAAGCACCTCCCCTCCTAATCTAGCTCTTTCTCCTTTATTTTATTATTTCTATTACCTTTAGTCCCTTTCTTAACCTCAATATTATATATTTACTATATCTTACAAAACTCCTCTACTAACCTATACTGCTAAAGTTACCTAGTTAAGAGTACTTACTTTATAATATTTAGTACTAGCTTCTTATTATTAAGCGCTACCCTAAGCTTTTATAAGTCTCTTATTATAAGCACTACTAGGATTAGCCTTAAATAGTTATATTCTAGGCATAAAAGAATAAAGTAGTAAATATCCTTATCTCCTCCCTAGTATTAATATATTAGTAATACTACCTTAGGCACCTATTTATTATAAAGGAAGGTATTTAGTCCTATTTTCTTTATTTAAAGCTATACTAAGGCTATAGATTTATGCTTTAGCAGGCTATTATAAAGCCTTACTATCTTTTTTATACTTTTAAAATTAGGTTCCTTATTTATTACTATTATTTTTGCCTGTTCTCTTCTTACTTAAGCCTTATACCTTTGCTATATTTACTGTTTTTCCTACTTCCTCTTTAATTCCTGTCTAGCTATAAGGCTGCTAGGGAGGGAGGAGGGGGCATTAAGAAACGCCTTATAGTAATTATATTAGCAGCCTCTTCCTTAGTGTTATAGCTATAATACTATTAAATTACATGCCTATTATATCTTCTTACCTATACTACTATTCTTAAGTCTTTAGTAAAATTATTACTTAATATAATTAAGGTATAAATCCACTAGTAGTATTACTGCTTTTATCTTTAAGAGTACTACTAGTATTGCCTTATATACCTTTATAACCTGCCTTAAGTATTTATTTTATTCCCTTATAAATACCTTTACTACCCCTTATACTACCCCTTTTAACTTACTATAAATATAGTATATCCCAGCTCTATAGGTTATTATGCTTCTTATTACCTATATATAAAGGGATCTTACATACTTTAGTTAGCATCCCTATATAAACATAGGTAGTACTATAAGTACTAACTTCTACTATAATAATTTAGTATTTACCTTCTTTATATAAGTTAACTAATAAAGCTTTTAGTAAATCTAAACCCCTAGGAATTACGCTAATTATATTAGTTATATTATTATTCTTTTAAGTTAGATTATTATTATAATTACCTGCCTCTTCCTTATAAAGTATAATAGCTTGCTCTTCCCTAGGTTAAACCTTAGCTTATATTCCTTTAACTACTTCTTATATATTCTCTAGGCTCTTTTTAGTTATACTTTAGTCTTTTTTACTATTTTTCTATATACTATAATATTTATATTATTTAAGAACTCTAATATTAATATTAATTCTACTACTGCTAGTCTTTAATATAGTAGTATAATATAAAGCAGAAAGAGAATAGAAAATACTAGTAACCCTTATAAAATCCTTATAGTGACTTAGATTTCCTTAGTAATATGCCTATTAAATACTAGTTATGCTCTTTTTTTTAATATAAAGCCTTATGCCTATTTAGCTATCTACCCTAGTAGTCCTAACTCCTTTATAGTACAGATTAGCTGTTTATAGCTAATAGTGTTAAATGCCCTAGTAATATCTAGCTATAATAATAATGCTATCCCCTAGTAATACTATACTATCTTTATAACCTCTTTTAGCGTGCTTAGTGCTATCTCTATTAACCTGCTAGCCCTATTACCTATTTATATATCCAGTAGTATATAGCCTTCCTTTGCTATAGTAGTAATCCTCCTTATAATAGCTCCCTTAATTATTTTTCTTGGTATATTTAATAGTAATATTAGCCTTTACCCCCCTGGTCTGCCTAACTCCTTAGGGGTTTTCCTAGGTTTACATAAAACTATTACTTTTACTTACTAAAAGAAGGCTAAATAGTATTCTAAACTATAGTATATATTTACAAGGCATATTAAATATAATACTAGGGCTGCTTTATATAGCTTAAGGAAACCTATTAGCAGCTTATCTAGCCCTAGGGCTTTTTAACTTACTATATTCTTTATAACTTCTCTAATTTCCTCCTCTATAAATACAGGAACTACCTAATTATTACTATAGTATCTTGTCTTTACTTTTATCTCTAAACCTAGAGCCCTAACTATAAATAAAGGAAAAAACCTCTCTATAAATGCCTTTGCCTTACCCTTATATATAATCTTTACTATCTTCTCCCTACTATTATCTTTTAGCTAAGTTAGTAGTAGAACCTATTGCATTTTAAGAGGAAGTCTACTCTATAGCTAGGCCTAGTGCTCTAAGGTCTAAAGGCTCCTTTTTAACCTAAATAACTTACTAACTATTTATTACTAACTACTTCTCTTCTTTTTTAAGATAATATAATCCTGTTTTTCTATTACTTTTATTAAGGCCTGCTATAATTCCTATGTTTATTATTACTACTACTGCTTATTAGCATATCTTGCCTTTATTATTATATCTTTTACCCTTTTATTCTACTAAGGCTATAATTTACTATGCTCTTAAGGTCATTTAAGTGCCGCTATATTAGCTATCTCTATAAGCTATTAGGTAAGCTATTATATATAGTTATTAATTTTCTGCTAGTTATATAGCAAGAGCTCTAATTCCTCCTTTTTAAGTCTATTTAAAGCTTTTACTATAATAAGGTTTTTATTTACTATCCTTTAACCCTAAACTAACCCTAGGCTATTACTTAATCCCTTATTTATTCTAATGCTAATAAGCTAAGGTATATGGTTAGATCTGGTGATTTCTACTAGCCTAATAAATTTAATACTAATATTATAAGTAGTCTATATATAGTTAATAGTACTATCTTTACTACTATATTCTCTCTTTATTACTTCCTTAAATAGCATAGCTAGGCTAAGTTACTACCTTATTATAAATTCTAATATCTTATTATACCCCTAAGAGGTTTAGCTAAATTTATTCTATAAGGAGTAGTATTAGTTAAAGTCCCTTATAAATACACTCTAGCCCTTTATTTAGGTATTAGTAAAGTATTATAAAGGTATTTACTACTCCCTTTTATAAGCTAGGGAATAGATATTATATACCTTTACTTTATATAGCTTAATACTATACTAATTGTCTCTTCTTCTTATAGTTTAAAGTCTTATCTTAACCTTTTAATATATATAAATTACTATTCTTCTGCTATATATTACTAATATATAGTGCCCCTAAGATAGATTTAGTAGTATACTATTATAACCTCCTGGTTCTAAATAGCTATTACCTTAGGGCTAATGCTATGCCCTAATACTAGATATACTAGATTACTTTTCTTTTATATATTCTAGTATATAACCTTAATTATATACTTTATTATATGCTTTAAAGCACCCTAGTTAGGCTGGCTTTAGTATTGTTTTACCCTTTAGTTAGTTATAAAAAGACTAGTATTATGCCTTTTTCTACTAGTCTCTGCTATTCTAATTATAGCTTATAGGTTTGTCTTATAAATAGGCCCCTTAGTTATATGCTTCTTCCTCTTAGCTGCCTCTTTATTAGTTCCCTAGTCTTTTCTCTATAATAACCCTTACCTGTAGTAGCTGTTATAACCTCTAACCTATAGTTGTAAAATAATAGCGGCCTTATAGTATAAGCCTCCTTAGCTTACTAATATTTATTATTACTTACTAAATATAGCTAAGACTATACTAAATATGCCCCTGTATAATTTAGGTATTTCTTTTATACCTTACCTATTAATATTAAGTAAGTTCTCTCTTTCTTAGGGTGTTTTCTAGTAGTATACCTGCTATATCTTGCTTTCTCTTTATAATACCTAGTAATATATCTAATCTTATAATAGTTATAATATTACTTTAAGTGGATTATTTTATTATATAGCTTAGTATTAAAAATCTTTACTTAGTATACTATTTCCCTATAGTATAGGCAGTTTACTGCCTTAGTACCCTTAATACTAACTACTAGTAGTGCCCTTATTACTATTCCCTTTAGCTTTTATATTATTATCTTTACTATATTTAAACTATTCTCCTTTTTAATATTCTTCTTTATATCCTTAGTTATAATATAGTTTATTAATTATATTAGGAATCCCTTAATAATCACACTAAACATCTTCTTATTTACTTTTATCTTAGGTCTAAAGGCAACTCTTACCTAGGCTGTATTTTCCTTTTATTTCCTCCCTACTTTAGTAAACATAATAACTATATTTCTACTTTATAGTTAGTATACTACTATTACCTCTTTTATACTAATAGTACTATTTACTGCCTTTATAATCTTCCCTAGTAATTTATTCCTAACTACCTTACTAATAGTGTTTCCTTTTACTATTACTTCCTAGTAATAGTAAGCTAGTATTACTATGCCCTTTATTTAGGCTAAAGGGATTATTATATTCTGCCCTATAACTCTATAAGCTATAATAATTACTTAAGTCCCCCTAACTGCTGTTTTAGTCCTAAAAATAGCCTTTATTACCTCCTTAACTGCCTTTTTAACTATAGTTTCTACCTTATTATTAATTACTTTTATAATTAAAGCCTATAAGCCTCTTATACTAGTTTTTATTTAGGCTATCTCCCTGCTTATATTTATAGTAATTTATATAATAAATCTAATAAAAGCTTATACTTTTATTATTTTTACCTTAAAAATAACTTTTATTATTAATTTCTTTAGTAATTTTATTTTATTTTTTAATTTTTTTTATACTACTATTACTTTAGAATTCTCTCCTTAGTACTATATTTCTTCCTAAGTAATGCCTTATTCTTTATTAGTTATAGATTTATATAAAAATTTATTAATTATTATATCCCTTATATTACTTACTTTTCTTATATAATATACTATTACTAGGGGGGGTAATTAATAATAAGGAATCTAATTCTATGCTTCTTTTTCGTTTTAGGCGTAATACCGCGTCGTATCCGCGGTGTCGGCAAGTAAGTTTTTTATGCCCTACCTATTTATAATAGCTAAGAGGCCTATTTATAAGATAAACCTATAAGCTATAATTAACCTTTTATTGTTATTTTTATGTATTAACGGACTTTTATTATTATTTTTTATTTATATACTCACAATCCCTTACTTATTACTTACCAGATACTGCTTATTTTAAATATTTTCTTTTATCTCCTAAATAATTCCTTTTATATTACTATATATTATCTTAAACTTATTATAAGAACTTAATAACTATTATTTAAATATAACTACCCTAAAAGAGTGTTATTAGGAATATAAGGTAGTAATTATACTAAACACTTTATTTAATATAAGTAATATAATATAAGGAGCTAATCTAAATAATAAAAACAGGGATTTTAATATTAAATTTATTAGCTTAATAGTGCACTAAGGAAATAGAACCTCTTTTAGCTATATAAGGCCTAGAGCAAAATCTATAAGTACTTACACTATTTTAAATAAACTAAGAGAGCTTAATTTTACCTTAGTAGTTAGTTATTTTAAATCTACTAAAAAATACTATTAGTTTTTAAAAAAGGTAACTAAATTAAAGTTATTTAAAATATAATAATACTAAGCTAGTAATAGCATTTAGACTACTAAAGAAGTAATTTATATATATTTTAAAGATTTTATAACCTAAGGAGCTAAAATTAATAAGAATATAGTCTTTATAGTAAAAACAGATATAATATACTTATTATAAATTAATGTCCTATGCTAGATCTTTAGGATAAATAACTCTATCCTAGCTAATAAATACTATAAAATAGGCAAATACTTAGCTAATATGCCTATTGTTTATAATATTAAAATCCGTATTAAACAGGCTATTATAAGTTTTATTAATAGAGGATAGGCTAGTAATGTTATTAGTTTTAAAGATTAGTAGTTAGAACTACTATTAAAGAAAGAAGTCCTTATAGTATAATATTATAATATATTAGGTAGTATTAACAGGCCTATTACTAAAGCCCTTATTATAATTAAAAGAGCGGATTTACTGTTTATATATAGTTAGGATATAGGGGTATAAACTAATTAAGCATAAGAATTAATAACTAGGGAATAAAATATAACTACCTTAAAAAAGGAACTAGTAGATTAATAAAATTTAATCTAAGGTCTAGCTATATAATATAGTATAATAAGTAAGGCTATTATAAAAAAGATAATCCTAGAGGAAGTTAAGATAATATATATAAACCTAGAATATAAAAGTTAAATTAAAAATCTTAAAGACCTCCTTAGCAAAGTTAATAAAATAGTTAATGCTTATACCCCTACTATTAATAAGTTAAATGCTAATATAGCAGCCTTAGACTAGTTTATTTAAGAAGTAGTATATAATATTAAAAAGCTATAAGATATAAATAAAAGAACTAACTTAAGTAAGCTAGTTTTAAGGATACCTCTACTAAAAGGTATAATATTAAGAAGAGAAGTTATGCTAGTAAGGCTAAAACCTACTTAGGTTACTATAAGAGGATTTTTATCTTATAATACTAGTGCTAGTATTACTAAGCAGGTCTTAGGATTTGCGTATAAGATAATACTAATAGTAAGATAGTCTGCTAAAGGTTTACTAAAATTAAGTATTAAGGCTAGGGATCTAAAAATACTAAATAAGAGACTAATTACTAGTAATAGTCCTTAAGAGAATAATAGCATAAAAAGACAATAACTAATAAATCTAGGGCTTATAGAAAATAGAGCTATATTATTTATAGATATATGGTATAAATTAGTTAAAGACTTTTAAGGATATTGCTTATAATATTATAAGAATAAATTAGTTTCGAAAGGTTTTTCTTTAATTTTATTATTTTTTGTATTTAAGAGGATAATTATTATAAATTAGCTATTTTATTTTGTTGTTTTCTATTCTTAGTACCTAGCAAAGGATGCCTATAGTTTAATTTCTCTTTATTATTTTCTGCTACTAGCTAGATTAGACCCTATGGGATAACTAGGATGGTTATCTTAAAGGGGGGGGGGCACTTGTTATAGGACAACCTATAACATGTAATCTGTATACATATATAAAGAAGCTATTTATATAGCTAGTAAGACAGAATAATAAACAATAACTTATATAATACACTTAACTATATAACTTAATAACAGTATATATAGGTGCGTTTAATGACCAGTTTATAATAACGTTAATAACAGCTTCACGGTTGCTTCCAACCAACTACGTGACGATCCCACTACGTAACATTAATAGTAACCCTATTTAATAATGCAGTATTTAAGAGTTTAAAGCAAGCTAGTAGTAAGAAGACCTCCCTAGCTATGCATCTAAGCAGCATAAGAGCTATACATTTAAGTAGCATATTAATAGTAACCTTATTTAATAATATAGTATTTAAGAGTTTAAAGTAAGCTTATAGTAAGAAAACCTCCCTAGCTATGTATTTATAAATATAGTTTATATAGGTATATAGTAACCTAATAGTAAGACTAATAGTAATTAAAAAACAGAGTGCTATTAAATATATTAAAGAGCTACTAGGTAAACCTATTATAATAGTAATTTAAAAAGTATAAAAATAAGATCTATTATATAAAACGTAAATAGCACTGCTTAGTAGTAGTAATATAATAGTTAAAGAGCACTAAGTAATTAATAAAAATAGTTTATTATATTTTAATATAAGGGTATATATACTAATAGGGATATATATAGAAATTCTAATACTTACTTATAATAACCTTATAGTAGGACACTAGAGTATAAGTAAGATAATTTATAAAGTAGCTAAATAGTACTACTAGCTAGGATTATAAAAAAACATAAAAATTTACATAAGCTTATGCTTAAACTATTAAGTTAATAAGCTTAGGTTATACTAATCTTATAGTAAGTTAGCTATATTACTAATCCCTAATAGACCCTTTTAAGAGCTCTTTATAGACTTTATTACTAGCCTTCTCTTAATAAAATAAGCTAGCAAAAAGGAGCATAATATAATTCTTATTATTATAAACTAATTCTTAAAATACACGCTATATATAGCTATATTTATAAGGATAATAAGTAGTAACCTTGCTATTATCTTTCTTAAATATATATTTAAGGACTATAGTATACTAAAAGGGATTATCTTAAATAAAGGGATAATATTTACTAGTAGTTTTTAGAGAATCTTTTACTACTTACTAGTAACTAAGCAACTACTTAGTACTACTTTCTATTTATAAATAAATAAATAAATAAAAAGGGTTAACTAAGTTCTAAAGCACTATCTTAAAGTATTTAGGGTATAAGAGTAAATAGACTAAAAATACTACTTATATTTAGCTTAATATACTTATAATACTAATAAGCACTTAGCTTATAGCTACTCTCTAGTAGAGTTATTATAAGATTATTAGCTAAGGGGCCTAGACTATATTATAAAGGCACTAGATATTATAAACATATAAGCAGATATAAGGGTATAAGAATTATAATAATAATATAAGGCAACTAAGCAGCTACTTTATATAACTTAAGAATAGTATATAAAGCACTATAATAAGAAAAAAGGCTTAATAAGTTTTACACTAGGTAATTATATACTTTTATTAACTAAGAATATTAACCTTTAATAACTAAGTAAGAAGCTTATAGTAAAGTATCTAGAACCTTTTAAGGTTTTAAAGAAAGTAGGTATATATAAACTAGCCTACTATCTAGAGCTTTTAAATAATATATGCTTATATAATGTATTTAATATTATAAGTTTAAAGCTATATAAAGGTCTAAATCCTAATAAGGCTATAGTAATATTATAGCTACTTATTTATAACTAGAAATTATATAAGGTTAAGCAAACTATAATATATAAGTATTAAGGTAAGTAGCGTAAATACTTAATAAAGTAAAAAGGCTATAATAAATTAGAGAATTACTAGGTACTAAAAAAAAACTTTAATATATAAGATATTATAATAAATTATAAAAGGAAAATAATAGTAAGGTAATAAAGTATATATATAATATATTATAGGAGATATTAGTAATACTTAAAGATACTTGTTTTTATTAATAATAGACTAATAGCTACTAAAAGCACTATAATCTTACTACTAATAAGCTACTTTTATTTAAAGCTATTATTAGATTTAATAGCACTTATAAAGTTAGATTTAATGCTAGGTAATTCTAATATAGCATAAGGGATAATTACAGGCATAATATATATAGTAAGGGGAGTCTCCCTTATAGTAAGCTTATGTAGCTAGTAATAAGTTAGCTATTATAAAGTTATAAATAAATTAAAAGATATATATATCCTTACTATAGGTATAAATATATTATAAGTAGTTAGTAATCTCTATTTATATAAGCATAGCAGTATAGGTAATACCCTATAAGATTATAGCATGCTTATTATTCTTAAGCTTAAGTTTAATATCTGCCTAAAGATATGTATATTAGGTATATTTATAAATATTAGAATTTTTTATCTTAGCTATTATAGCAGCTAAATTTGCCTGTATACTTATAATATCCTAGGAATTATTAGTAGTAGATTAACTATAATTAAGCAATAAACTTACAGGCATTTAATAGTAATAAATACTATTAGTCTTTTTCTTTATTTCTTTAAATATTTTCTAGTAAAAAACACTAATTTAAGCAGGCATCTAGTAGCTAATTAGTAGTAACTAAAATAAGAACAATTATAGAAAACTAACACTACTACACTTCTTATTATTCCTTAAGTAATAAGAGTATTTAGTACTGTAGGCTATAATAATTAGTAATAGAATAGTAAAGTATAAGCAGTATACTTATTATTATATATCTTCTTATAAGGCTTAGAAATAGTAATATATTTAAAAAAGTAAATAGGTTTAGTGCTATTAAGCTTTAAGAAGATCTTCTAAATTACTACTATATAGCTATAATAATAATAAGGAATTTTTTAAATACTAGTAGTAAGTTAGCTATAGCCTAGGAATATAAGTATTTAAATAATATACTAACTAACTCTAAAGATAGGTATTATAATATTTAGCTTACTAAAGGGAGGAGAAAGAGCTATAAAAGAAAAAGTAAGAGATTAACTAATATAAAATATAATAACTAGTAATTATTAGCTATAAATAAGCAGTATATATATAGTATTAAGC
>AFQZ01001192.1:0-15440 GCA_000222935.2 Aciculosporium take MAFF-241224
TGAGCAGCTTGCCCACTTATTGCCTTCTTTTTTTTTTTTTTTTTTTTTACAGCAATGTGGTTTTTTTTTGCACAAAGCGACGCGTCGGTTCGTGGTGTCTGAGTCTTGGACCTGGATGCGTCATGGTCCGGCAATGTGCATTTAGCCTAAACGCCGACATGATGTGTACAAGGGACACTTGTTTCGAGGCCGGAGTGCTGCGAGGACGTCTCTGTCGCCAGGTGTCGAGCGCGGTTTTATCAGGTCACGCAAGGTGTCTGTTCTGTTGGTATCGATCGATGATTGGATGCTGGGTATCAAGGCGGGGATGCTGGGCATCAAGGCGGGTCCAGCGCTTGAGCACTGGACCAGAGCTGGACGAGTTGACGTCAACCAGTCCGCGCGAGGGCATCTGCAGGAATCCAATCCCCTGGCAGCAGTTTCTCCACCCTGCCTGGCCCGCGCGACTGCCCAGATTGATTGATTGTCCACCGCACCTTCCAACTTGTCTCGTCGGTGCGTGCAGGTGAGGTGCCCTGCAGTCCAGTCTGGTCCTGGCACCACGCAAACAGCCGCTCTTCTGATTGACTGGATGGATGCTGCTTGCGCTTAAATTTGTGCCTTTGCCCACCCACATTTCCCCTGCCCCGTACCGGCGCGTATCTCACATGGTGCTAATGGATGGATCTGCAGTTCCTTCCTAGGAACTCTAGCGCCTGTGTTTGTAATTGACTCGTTTGCCAAGACTTTCATCCATCCCGCCCTCCCGTTTCCGTTTCTTCAACCTTTCGCAATGCCTGCACTCTAATAATCCATTTTTGCCAGTTTTACAAATCACGAGGGTGGAATCGCTCCTTCTTCTCGCCCGCGTTGCGCTCTTTATCCGTTGTTTTATTTTGATTTTTATTCTTCTATTTTCTTGTGAGGGGTGATGCGACATCTCCTCTGTGCTTCATCGGCGGTCGCAACTGTTGAATGCAACGTGGACTTTTGCTCTTCCGCCCTTCCCGAGCCGCATACTGGCCATTCTCCTCGATCATCTGCTGTGTGGTATCACCGCGACGGACGGCGACGACATATCCCATCCATAGAGATATCCCATCCATGGAGGACATGGGTAGTCCGTCCTGATTGGCATTTTTATCCCGCAGGACCTTCCTTTCGCTCACCTGCCGTCCTCCATCGCCGCCATCGCCATTTTACAATACTCTCATTCTAGGCCACGAAGCAGAGAGTGTGTCGGCAGGTCCGCATCACTCACTGTGCAGCTGTCACGGCCGCGGCCCAACAGCAAAACACGCACTCACTCGTTTAATTGATTGGTCAATCGCGAAAACAAGCATTTGATCAGCAGACATACTCCTAGAACTGCCCCAGCCACTTCAGAAACTTGACAGACGGCACCATGTGTTGCTCAAGTAATCGAAAGAAGCAAACGCGGGACTTTGCGGAGCAAAAATGGGACTACATCAACTTGCAAGATTTCAAAGCCAAGGGCTGTGGCCCCGGATTCGCATACGCCTATTTGTGGTTCATGCTCTTTATTTCCATCGCCGTCTATGCCGTCGACAGCTTCACAGCAATGAACCTTCTCGCCTTCAACCGCTGGTCGTCCAAGATTGAACCGGCGATTCCTTTTGATATTTCGAAATGGATCTTTTCCGTATGCATCCTGCTATCCTTTGTGAACCTTGCTTTTGAAGGCGGCAGAGCCATTCGCGTCATGCGCCGAGGCAATGTCGCCGAATGCTTTCTCGATAGCTTGACGGTTCGATGGGAGTCGATTAGAATGGGGCAAGGCCAGGGATGGAAACGATTCTTGGTGTTTGCAGAACTCGCCAAGAGTAAAAAGGGTTCTGAATACGTAGCCCTTTTCACCTTCTTCAGCTTCAAGTGTATGTATGGCCCTTTGTCCTTGTGTGAGTCCTCTTGCCCTTGTTCTCCCTTTGACTTGCTAATCGAATACTGTCTTGTTTTGTTCAGCATGGATTCGTGTCATTTTTTGCTCCGGACCACGTCAAGTAGTCAACGCCATGACACTTCGATCTGTTTACCAAACCAAGCTTGCGCCTACCGCCACCAGTGTTGATGGGGCCATCCTCGGCTTTTTCGACAAGATCAAGGTGCTTGCCTCGGAGGACTATCAGCAGGCCGTCATTCTCTCTGGCATGTGCTTTACCTTGTTGATTTGGGTCTTCTCCGCCCTTTTTCTCCTGATGGCTGTACTCTTCTACGTCTTCTTCCTCTTTTACTGGATTCCGCGAGCCGACGGTGGCTTGACTGGCTACTGCGAAAGAAAGGTCAACAAGAAGCTACTCCGTATTGTGGCGACCAAGGTCAACAAAGCTCTAGCTAAAGGGGAGGCCAACCGAATCAAGGCCGAAGTGGAGTTTGCGAAGCGAAATGGCGAGAAGGTGGCAGATTTGGAACGCGCGGCGACGCTACCCACACTACCCAACGTACAAGGGGGTCACATGGAAGATGGCCTTTCTTCCATGCCTGCGGTGAGACGTGATGACGAGACGAGTACCCTTCCTCTGTACACGTCTCGTCCTGGCTCGCCCGGAAGCTTCGAAATGGGCTCGATGGGAGGTAGACACCGAATGCAACGAAGAGCCGCGGGGGGCTCAACCTCGAGCTTTTCTTCGCGAGCCCCATTAACATCATGTGCAGCAGAGATGGGATATGGTCAAAGTCCCCGGTCACCTACTCTTCCAGACATGGACCTGGGCAGCGTCATTGCGTCGCCAGATCATACGCGAACACCTGCTTCGCAGCGAGGTTTTCCCAACTCTCGGCCTGGGTTCGCCCCCACGAACACGCCTTCAATGGCCACTCTCCGAACAAATGTGACTAGTCCTGCTACTGTAGACCATAACGGATCGCAACATCCCGGTTACGCAAGGTCGTTCACAAGCCGGTCCGTCACCTCTAATGCAACAGCGCCGGCCGCCATGGGAGGCATGAGAAAATCTTCAATGGCAACTGTCCGTACAAATGCGACCAGTCCTGCTACCGTGGACTATAACGCGTCCCAATATTCTGGTCACGCCAGGTCACTCACAAATCAGTCGGTCAGCTCCGATGCCACAGCGCCGCCTGCCATGGGGGGAACTAGCCCGGGGCCCATGGCCTATCAACAATACAACGGCCATCATCCTGGTGGAGGAGCAGGCCGTGCCCCATCTGCTGCTCCTCCGTTCAGAAGCGCTGCTGCTGGTGGTGGTGGTGGTGCTCCTCCGCCCGGTCGTAGTGTGACAGGTCCAGCGGGCTCGATGCACCCACCAAGAGGAGCGCCGCCCATGCCACGTCCGCCGCCACGGAACATGACAGCACCAGTCCCAGGAAATGATGGCGGTGGATGGCAGCAGAACTCGCGTCAAGGGCCGCCGGCACCGACATATCGAGGCGCGCCATACGGTCATGACGCTGCGTCACAACAACATACTCAGCGGCGCCACTGATGGTGGAGATGGAGGACGGAAGAAATAGAAGGCCTGCCGCCGGCCCGGGCGTATGTTTGGGCACCGCAATGATGCCCTTTTTGAAGCCGTTTTTTTTGACGAATGCATACGTTTCACGTTTCGGGGTGTCGAGAGAGCCTACAGACGAAATCTGCAAATTCAGGTGGTCCCGCCTGTTTGCACACAATTTAGATACCCATTCCATGTATATAGATGAACTATATTGGACAATGAATGATGAAGTTTGAGGAGGGATGCCTGCTGTGGCGGCATGGCGCTTTCGTAAGCATAACGAACGGTACGAACTGACGAGAAACGGCCAGAACCTGTCGAGTCTGGTCTCACCGGCCCAGCTGCCAGTTTAGACAAGAAAGAAACGAGGGAGGTTCCGAGCCGAGGCAGGGAGCAGCAGCAGCAGGGTTGCAGCGGAATAAGGGGCCGTTCATCAAAGACCATGTCGATGCTCGCCAATCAATCCGCAGACGAGGACAGAAATGCACGCCATTTCTTGAGCAATTCGCGATGAAGTGTCCACGGTGTGTGAATTTAAATGACGAGTGATTGATCCATGAGGGGGCCCTGATGGACGGATGGATCCTCGGCGTGGCGCTCGCTCTTGTCCGTGGCGCAAGCGGGACACAGGCATGCAGGAGACGAAGACACATGCAGGAGACGAAGACATGTATAGGAGATAAAGATATATATAGGAGATAAAGATATATATAAGAAATAAAGATATATATAGGAAATAAAGATATATACAGGAGATAAAGATATATACAAAAGATAAAGATATATATAAGAGATAAAAACACATATAGGAGATAAAGACACATGCAGAAGACGAAGACAAGCGTGGTGACTGTGGCGCAGATTTGCCCCGCTTTTTCCGCTGGTCTGGATCGTTGCGTTCCGTCTGGTACAAATGATGGGAGGAGGAAGCTGGCGTCATGGGTTTCTTCTCGCAGTAAACTTACTTCCCTCTCACCCGACGTTGATTGTCCTCGCAACCAGGTCGTTTTCATTGTATCTGCACACGCCGTCGCCCGTCGCCCGTCGCCCGTCGCCCAAACGTCGGTTTTTGCCTCGTTTCGAGGGGGGGGGGGGACGATTCTTGCCTCTTTGCGCGAGTCGGAAAATCCGAAAGCACCGACCGACGTACGTGGTGGACAGCTGAGCTACTGCCAGCCGTTTTACCTGCCTGGCTGCCTGGCTGCCTGGCTGCCTTTCTCCTCGGCACCCGCAAGGCACCCGCAAGGCAACACCAGACCTTTTTTCCTGGACACGGACGAGACTGCTTGAAGGACCGACAGCTTCTTTCCGGGCGCCCGTCGAGAGGGTCTGGCGCCTGGTCTTTCTCAATCGCTCTTCCGCGCGCCTGTGCTTTTTTTTTGTTCGCTGCGCCGTCGCCCGAGACACCCCGCGGCCGGGCGCCGACTTGCCTGACTGCCCCGCAACTTGCCTGCTTTGCGTGCTTGTTGGGCGCAGCAGGGGCGGCTGACTGGGCGAGGCCTTGAAACCAGCTCGCATCGTTTGGTCCATTCTATACCTGCCTAACCCGCGGTGGGCTGTACGTTTGTCCATTCTACACCTACCCGCGGTGGGCTGTATGTTGCATCTGCGAAATTCATGCTCGCCATGGCGTCCGACTTTGCGTACGTCAAGCAAATGACGCCCGAGGGCCGATACACGTTCCCGTGCCACCGACTTCGGCGCACGTGCGACCCTGGCCGGACACCCTTGGTCCTTGTTGCGTGCGGCTCATGTGAGTGTTGTTTTGCATCTTCTTTGGCATGCATGACTTGCCCTGAGGGAGGAAAGGCTGGGAGTCTGGAAGCTGATGCTTTTTGCGCTGCAGTCTCTCCCATTACGTTTTTACATTTACGCATGTTTTCCATGGCGCAGGATCATGCTCGCAATGAAGGTGAGTGAGGCAAACTGGTCGCACCGACGCGAAAAAAAAAAAAAAGAAAAAAGAAATCGGCAAAACATGATGCCTAACCACGTATGCTGCCCTTTTCAGGATTCGAAGTCATTGGCGGCTATCTATCTCCCGTGTCGGATGCGTACAAGAAAAAGGGCCTCGCGCCCGCCCACCATCGTATACGAATGTGCCAGCTTGCCGCCGAGAGTGCATCAAAATGGCTCATGGTAGATCCATGGGAGGCCGAGAGCCCGACATATATCCCCACGGCCCGGGTGCTGGATCACTTTGACTACGAGATCAACCACGTCATGGGCGGGATCGAATGCACCGACGGCACGCGCAAGCCCGCCAAAATCGTCTTGTTGGCAGGCGCGGATCTGATACAGACAATCAGCACGCCCGACATCTGGGATGCCAAGGACGTGGACCATATCCTTGGCAAGTTTGGCGTCTTTGTTCTCGAGCGGACGGGGACCGAGCTTGACTCGGCGCTGGCGACGTTGAAGCAGTGGGAGAGGAACATACACGTCATCAGACAGGTACGTGGGCTTTTTCGCACGTGTTTGCGAAACGTGCTTGGGCTGACCGTCAACGTCAGGTTGTAACCAATGACATTAGCAGCACCAAGGTCCGGCTACTGCTGAAGCGTGACATGAGCATTGACTATTTGTGAGTCGTGCTTACTCCTTGGAGTCTTCTCCGAGGCAGGGAAGGGCAGGCGACTCTTGTGTGTGTGTTGCTGACCATGTTGCCAGAATTCCCGACGACGTCATCAACTATATTTACGAGCACAATCTGTACCGCGAGCTGGACCTCGCTCACCCGGGCAAGGGGAAGGAACGGGCAGCTGCTGGCTCTAGTAGCCGACGAGCGGGATGAATAGTAGTTTTTCTTTTTTTTTTTTTTTTTTTTTTTTCGCGGCCCGACGCCGTGTCTGTCTGGGGGGTTATGCTTTTCAAGCAGGACGTTTACGTGGTTCACTTTTACGCACGACGTTTACGCGTTTGAAGAGTAGCTGCTTATCGTCATGTCGTGCTGTTTGGGTTCCTTTGATGTATTTCTGAGGCGTTGGCGGAGGCATTTTGCCACGACACGAGACTTGTTGTGGTTGGGGGGTTTTGAATTGTCTTGTTCATGTTTCTTCATGTTCAATTTTTTTTTTGTTGTTGTTGAAGCTCTTGTCGAGGGTCCGGCATGTTGGAGCATGTAGATGGAGGTTTTTGCAGGGACAAGAGCGAGGTTTGTGCCATGATGTAANAAGGGGGGGGGGGGGGGGTAGGAATAGAATAAAGGGAGGGAGGGGCGTGTATTACTATATAGGACTATATTAAGAGGTAGAGGGCATGTGCGGGCATTTATTACCCAGTTTCTTGGTTTGTAAAGATGGATCTTTTCCTTGTATTAATTTTTTTTTCCTTTTTTTTTTTTTCTTCTCCTTCTCTTTTCTTTCTCTCCTCTCCCTTTTTCTCTCTCTAATGTGAAAGCCACATCTTGTTGCATCTTGAATGTGGTAGGTAGGTCATTATGAGGTCCGCCTCGCGGACTAGAAGTGCATTTTTGTATATCGATGCTCTGCGTTTGTGAATACCCGCCGCATAGGGGGGTAGCTGTCTGGGGCGAGGTCATTGATGCACATGGTGCGCCCCGACGGGACGGGGACAGAAAGGCAATGTTGCGTTGCGCGTCTTGACCGGAAGAAGGAAGATTGCCAGAGACGAACGGCATGGAGAGGGGTATGTTTCTGTTCAGTGCCCTAGGTGCGTCCTGGACGAGGGAAGGGGTGGTGTGCTGTGTTTTTATAGAGGAATGGCGCTCTGGTCTCGATGGAGGGGGAGGTGGGGGGGGATGATGTCACATGGGTTGGTATATATTCGTTTGGGCCAACGTTGGGCTGCACGTTGTCCGAGAAGTGAGGAGATGCAGAGGGGGGATATGTCGCAACTCGGGTCAAGAAGCGAGGAGAAATCGTACTCTAGGTTTCGTCATCATCCTCCTCCTCCTCCTCGTCACCCTGATTGCTCTCATCCTCGTCAATGCCGGGGTCGGGCATAGTGATGCTGTTTAAGAAGGTAATCTGCGTGCCGCAAATTAGCCGGTACTATAACGAATGGTGGTGCGGTGCGGGGAAGGGAAACCTGTAGGGGGGGGGGGGAATAAAGAGAGAAAGGGAGAAAAAAGAAAAAAGGAAAGGAAAGGAAAGGAAGAAGGAAAAGGGAAAGAAAAGGAAAGGAAAAAGGAAAGGAAAGGAAAGGAAAAAAGAAAAAGGAAAGAAAAGGAAAAAGGAAGAAGGAAAGAAAAGGAAAAAGGAAAGAAAAGGAAAGAAAAAAGGGGGTAAGGGGTAAGAAGAAGAAGGAAAAGGAAGGAAACTCACAAATCTGGACAGCCCCCGCAGCATCTCGCCAAGCCTCTCCTGCACGGAATCTCTCGTAAAGAGGCTGGCGTCAATCTTGGCACTAAGCGTGTAGTTGCGGAGCTTGAGGAGCTCAATATCCGGGTGGGTGGCTTCGTAGCCCTGTGGTTGGAAAAAGGGTCATTTAGTTGGCTGGGTTGGGTTCGTGACATGAAAAGGGTCTTCTCTCTTCCTGCTCCATGGCCTTGTCTTGCCTTGCCTTGTCTTGCCTTGCCTTGCCTTGTCTTGCCTTGTCTTGCCTTGTCTTGCCTTGCCTTGCCTTGCCTTGTCTTGTCTTGCCTTGCCTTGCGCTTGTGCCCCTTCCTGATGGTACATGGAAAGTTGCCGACTAGCCAGGCTGATGGGGGAATGGGGAAAACAAACCATAGGTCTCTTCTTGAGAGCATTCTCCTGATTCCGCTCGACAAACGCCCTAACGGCGGCTTCGGGCCCGGCACTGCCCTTTATATGCGGAAAGAAGACGCTCTTGAGGGGCGCCTCGTCGAGGGCCGCGCGCCACCGCCGTGGGTGTCTGTCTATGCTGCGCCGGAGGCGAGCCACGAGGTTGGGGGGCGGGTGCCAGAGGCCGCCGGCGAGGAGGGACGAGGAGGGCTCGCAGTGGAGGTAGTAGCATGCGTAGGGGCCTTTTTTGCCGGTCCGGGACCAGGCGGCGGAGAAGCTGGGCTGCTCGGGCGAAAACCCACACAAGCGATGGATGAGTTTGCGCTATTTTCCACGTGTGGTTTTGTCGCTTGGGGGAAGGGGGACTCTTTCTTTTTTTTTTCTTTTTTTTTTTTTCGGCTTCTTCTTACCTTGTAGGGCGTCTTGTTCTTGCTGAAGCGCACGTCTCTGTAAATGCGAAAGATGACGTCCTTGGGGGGTAATTCCGGGACGGTCTCGTCGACGTCAATGACGGTCTGCGTGGCGGTCTCGACAAAGGACTGCCAGTCTTGGAGGGCGCGTCTGAATTCGCCGTCGTGGGCTGCGGGTGGTTAGCCGGGGGTGTCTGTTATGTGGCATGCGGTGCGGGATGCAAATGCGGGATGTCGTGTACTGGATTTCGTCCTTGACCTGGGCAAAAAAAGGGGGCACTGGATGGAGGACAGGTGAAAGGTGAGGAGGACTCACATTTTAGCCACGCTCTCTTGTTGTTAGCCTTGAGGTCCTTGAGGAAGAGCAACGTATTGCGATGTAGTTTGTGATCGGCGTAGTCCACGCCGCCCGTGTCTCTCAGCTTCTCAAGGGGAATGATTTCGACTTTGCGCGGGGCGTCGTCGTCGTCGTCGTCGTCGTCGTCGTCGTCGTCTTCATGCTGGTCCTCTTCTGCCGACCCTCCTCCATGCTGGTGGTCTTCGCTCTCGTGTCCGTCACCCGTTTGCCGGTTGGGGGCGGCCCTGCGCTGCTTCTTCGCGGGAGGCTGCTCGTCGTCTTCCGAGCGCGTCTCCTCCGAGTAGGCGCTCTTCTTCTCGCTGGTGGACAGGCGGCCCGATCGCCGCCGTTGAGGAGCCGTGCTTGGAGGGGGGGCGGCTCTTTTGCGCTCCGGCATGACTGGTGGTGATGGAGATGGGAGGCAGGTGGCAGGTGGAATTGTGCAGTTTTTCACCTTTTTTACTTTTTTTTCTTTTCTTTTTTTTTTCTTACTTTTCCATTCGAGCAATGATAATGCGCATAGGCAAGCAGATCGTGGTTCCGGCTCGGCGGGCGTTTGTCTTCGCTCTGCGAGTCTCCTGCGTCATTGGGCGCATGCATGCACGTGTTTGGGCGGCCCCTTGCAGCTGACGGCTTCCCGAAACGGGAAGCGATGCCGCCTATTTTGCGTCGCAAAGAAGTGACAGAGGATGAATTCGTCCAGATTGACAAGGCACTTTGATTCGACATGTACATTCATATATTTGTACCTACGCAAGCACCAGGTAGGCGGTAACAAGGATACTTCTCAACTCGTCCTTGAATCTCTACAGGGTAGGCTGCATCCAGGGTAGGCTTGTCCATCACATGACAAAGGAAAGCCGTCGTCACCTGCAGCGCTCCACGACGGGCGTGCGCGGTGCCGGTGGGCGTGCGCGGTGCCGATGGGCGTCCTTGTTTGACATGTTTACGTGGTCTTTTTTTTGCTACCCTTCTGTTCAAAGATGCATGCCTGCATCAATGCTTTGTCTTGACTGCTCAGCCTACCAGGACCCCTACCCCAGATGTGGCGAGGCCGGTGGAGCGGAGCGAGTGATGAGACTGGGGACTGAAAGATGACTCAACAGGTTGAGGTCAATCGTGGTTGTGTTGGTTGTTGTTGGAGCTAGGCTAATTGATTTCTCGACCCCATGACTCATCTCGTATTTTGACCCATCTTTCCACGTGACCTAGTTATAAAAACTCAACAGGACTTGGGACGAATGAACAATGCTTTTGGCGTGCCGCGCCATGCTGCTGGCTGTAAAAACAAAAACAGTCTTCTGCGTATTCTGCCGTGCGTGCACTGATTCGCCCCGTCGTATGGCTCAAGTACCGGCTGCTTTGGAGGGGCAGTTGAGGATAGGCCCGGGACCTGGACGTCCTTGGCCAGTAGGGCCCAAGGTCGAGGACCAGTACGCTCTGCCTGTACTGCACAGTACCTCCAGTTGTATGGACGTGGTTACGACGGCGCGTAGGCGAGATCACGCGATATGAGCCCTGATTTTTTTTTTATTAGTCGGAGGCTGACCACTAGTGCATTTAGCATCCGTCCATGGAAGGAAGCTAGGTTCGCACCGATTAACCCCGAAAGTACCAGGCAGTACGTACGTACATCCAGTCTGCATCGAACATGGACGCCAAAAAAAAACAAACCATCACAACGGAGAACAGGGAAAAGCCGTTCCGTGCATTTGTCCGTGCAAGGCAATGGCAAAGTACCGAGACGCGGAAAAAAATAAAACCGTTCCCCAGTTTAACCAGCCATTTTAGCCACTATTTGACTTGGGTTGCCTGTCAGCATCCTCTGCCGCTTCTTTGCAGCCCATAAAAAAAATGGAGACGAAAAAAAAAAAAAAAAAAAAAAAAAAAAAAGACAATTAGCTAGCGCTGCGAGATTCTGTGCGAATCTCCTGCTTAGCAGGTACTTGGTAGGTTGCATGCGCCGCCCTAATCTTCAGCCAGTGCTCTTACTGTACCCATGTACAGCCTGGTACGTTCGTATGATGCGTGCCTTGCTGGGGCATGTGGCGGCGACGGCAAAGGGACCAGATGGTTGTGAGTGGTCAATGCATACCCCGATAGGACCCTGTATCTGGGAAAATGTGGAGAACCTCAAGAAAAGGGGGGACCTCAGCCCCAGCAAAGGTACTGCAGTCTTCGTGACTCGAGACCTGCAGGCACCGAACAGGCCGAGTGCGCGCAGATCAAGGCAGGACACCCGGCTTTGTCCTTCCTTAACAGTTTGTTCATGATAAATAGGTATATAGAAAGATCAACATGGTACTTGGGCAGCAGGTACCTAGAACATACTATATAGAGGTATGTATAGTACCTACCCAAGTACTAATGTACCAAGGTTAGGTACTCGGAGGTGAGCTTCCTGCTAGTTGGTGGGTTATGGAACAACTTGGACCCTGCGCGTCGAGTTTTTTCGTCTCTCCTTGTCTCCCCTCGCCCTTTTCAAGGTCACCCGCCGCTAAGTCGACTTTTTTTGCATTTCGCCGTCGTACCATGGTCAAGGTGCCGAAATCCCCATCGCACTTCTGATCTTGTCCGACGTGCCGACGTCCTTTTTTTCTTTTCATTTTGGAATCCGTCCCTCTCCACCAAAAATCGAAAGGCGCGCACATGTTTTGACGACGACAATTTCGCCATTCATCTTGGTTGTTACCTGGCGACTTGTTTTCTGCAACAAATCTGACACTCGACGAGTCGATTCCTCTCAATAACATTGTCATTTTTCGACGGCGCGGATCTCGACCGTTACATACCGAATAATAGTCATGGCCACGGTCGGCAAGATGAGCCGTGATGCCGTTCTGGCCCCCGAGACGGTGGATGAGCTGATTGCCAATGGCGACACCATTGTGATTTACCAAGACCATGTGCTTCGTCTCAATTCATGGCTAGAAAGACACCCGGGTGGGAGTCTAGCCATTGAGCACATGGTTGGTCGAGATGCCACGGACGAAATCACAGCGTAAATATTCCCTTCCTCCTGTTTGTCAAGTTCAGGCACCCAAGAAGCCCCAACCCCCCCCCAAAAAAAGAGAAAAACCGGCGCAGAAAGACAAGATGAGGCCAAAAATTTTTT
The DNA here is from genome assembly GCA_000222935.2 of Aciculosporium take MAFF-241224. NCBI lineage: Eukaryota > Fungi > Ascomycota > Sordariomycetes > Hypocreales > Clavicipitaceae > Aciculosporium > Aciculosporium take. The sequence continues at coordinate 12,024 of AFQZ01001192.1, forward strand.
TAAAAAAAATTCCAAAAAAGGGTGAATAGAAAAAAAGAAACAGAAAAGAGAGAAAAAGCACGAATTCGGGGTCTGGCAATTGCTTCGGCTCCTTGCCGCCTCGGTCGCGGATGAGGTGCACGATTATCCGTCGCATTCCGTGAGACGTGCGTCAGCCATGGTGTTGTGTGTGTATAGGCAAGTGCAACCCACCACTCTGCCATGGACTCAGATCTCCAGGATTTCAACCTTGATTGGTAGATGCAGACGCCGACCGCCACGTATGTGCACATCATCAGCGGCCATATGCAAGGGACGCATTCCTGGCACGCCCGTCTTGAGCGCCTCGCTGGGGGGTTTCTCCTGCGTGTTTTTTTGAACAAGTGCCCAAGTGCGCAGATATTAGTGCGACAAGGTGCTGACCACATATTTCCAGGTACCACTCTGAGAAGACTCTCCGCACCATGAAGGCATTCCGCATCGGCCGCAAGCCGCCGGGTCCCTGGACCAACAGAACACCACCGATTCGCGGAGGCATCTTTGGCGCAAGAGCCCAACTCGATGTTGTCCCGGACGATTCTGACATGGAAGAGGAAAAAGAAAAGGAGTCTGTTGATGAGGGCTACGGCAGTGCCGCATCCCATCGATCCGAGACTGGTTCACCTCAACCTGAATACGTCAGCGGCCGCCAATCATGTTCAAGTCCCGAAGGGGACGGCCCTCGTGCCAGGGCTGGTTACCCAGCGGCAGACGACTCTTGCTTCGTCTCGTCTGTCGATGAGCCCAAGGTGGACGTCGCTGGCTCTTGCCGCGAATGCCCCCAGCTGGCCCTAAACCCAGAGGAATGGACCGAATGGGCCATTCAAGCAGGCAAGGATGCCGACCTGAGAGAATACCCTTCTGTGGACATGGCTGTGCAACAAGAGATTGCGAGCAAATACCGGCAGCTGCACAAGCGGGTGCAAGATGCCGGTCTTTACAGCTGCCCATATATCGAGTACGGTAAAGAGATGGCGCGATATACGACTTTATTTGCCGGCTTTACCGTCGCGTTGCGTGCCGAATGGTACATGACTTCTGCCGTGTGCCTCGGCTTATTCTGGGTTGGTCTTGTCTGTCTGCCGCTCCTTGGCCACGTCCAGTGCTAACAGAAGCCCACGTGCGACAGCACCAAATCATGTTCACGGCCCATGATGCTGGCCATCGAGCCATCACGTCCAATTTCACCATGGACACCTTGATTGGCCTCTTCATCGCCGACTTTTGCTGTGGTCTGTCCATGGGGTGGTGGAAGAGCAGTCACAATGTCCACCATCTCGTGACAAACCAGCCGGTACGCTTGTGCAGGTCCCTCCCTTGCTCTGTTTTCCCGCTCTTTTCCCCCCTGATTTGGAAAAAAAAAATTAAAAAAAATTAAAAAAAAAATTAAAAAAAAAAATTCACACGCGTGAGGACATGATTTGACGTTGAAATGCACAGGAACACGACCCCGATATCCAAAATGTGCCTCTTTTCGCCACGTGCCCTTCCTTTTTCAAATCGCTACGCTCCACGTACTATCAATTCACCTTTGTGTGGGACAAGGCTGCCGACATCATCGTCCCGTACCAAAAGTACATTTACTACCCCGTCATGGGCATCGCTCGATTCAACCTGTACCTGCTCTCGTGGATCCATGTCCTCTCCAAGAGGTCGTCCTCTCTCGGCAGCAGCAAGGCGTGGTGGATTCGCCCCACGGAAGCAGGCTTCATGGCCTGCTACTGGTTCCTGTTTGGCTATGTCCTGCTCTGGCGCACGCTGCCCACGTGGACGCTCCGTGTGGCGTTTGTCCTGGTGTCGCACATCATCACGATGCCGCTGCACGTGCAAATCACGCTGTCGCACTGGGGCATGTCGACGTCCAACCTGGGCGAGGAAGAGTCGTTTCCCCAACGTCAACTGCGCACGACCATGGACGTGGACTGCCCGGCTTGGCTCGACTTTATCCACGGTGGTTTGCAATTCCAAGCCGTGCACCACCTGTTTCCTCGCCTGCCGAGACACAATTTGCGAAAAGCACAGGCCATGGTCAAGGAGTTTTGTGCGGATACGGGGGTCCCGTATTCTATTTTGAAATTTGTGGATGGAAACAAGAAGGTGCTGAATCGGCTGGAGGAGGTGAGCGACCAGGTCAGGATCTTGGTCAACTGTCAAAAGTACATGGCCGCGACGGGCGAAAGTGGTTTGCAGTAAGAGTAAGCGTTGTTGTTGTTGTTGTTGTTGTTGTTGTTGTTTTCTTGTTGTTGCATTTCCCTTGTCAGACGATTGCATCTGATCCTTGTTCGTCTTCATTATCTGTCCATCATTTCTCGCGCTGTAACCGTGTGCGCGCGCGAGACGGTGGTGGTAGATTCAGGAGGCGCAGTCGCTCGAGGCTTGCAATGGAGGGACGGGAACATGGTCACCTAATGCTGGGTTTCTGACGACGGAATATCGCACGTGTCTGTGACGGGATCTGTGTGAGCGAGCTGGGTCGGGGGCAACTATGACCGGTGTGATTCGCCGTCGGGTCGTCTTGGCTGATGGATGCAACAAGACATTCTTTATACGTAGGTACATGTTGGCAACAGAGGTTGTGTGTACATGTGCATGTACATGTGCATGTATATCGGTACTATGGTATTCCTACGTATTCAAGTACGCTGGCTAGCAATGCATTGGTAATAACACATGGCATACCCCTTTCCCCGTGTTTACGCGCGCCGGTTCATCCCGGAGAGGAGCGGCGGACGCGTCAACCAACAACGCCCTGGTTGGCAACGCGGGCAGCCAGGTCTGCTGCTCCCCTTTCCGCTTCCACCCCCCCCCCCCCCCCCTCCCGCCGAGGCTGTACGTGGCCGGCCGGCCGGGTAGGCAGGGAAAAGAGGCCGCTCGGGGCATCCGTCCCGTCCCCGTCTGCTCGCTCACCAACGTCTCGGCTCGCAGCTTCCATCGTTGCTCGCCCGTCCATGCGTAGGTGGCTACGCCATGGAGCGATACGCAAGAGGAAACGTGACCGTGCGACGCCCCGCTCTGTTGTGCTTCCTCGCCCCGTGTGACCGTGTTCCTTTGCATGTCTCCGCGGGCATGCAGCGCCCTCCATCTTCCAGGGCACCCCCTTTCTTTCTTCCTTGCTTTCTTTTTTTTTTTTTTTTTAAAAGAAAAATAGCCCCCCGCCCCCCTCCGCCTCCCTCTCCGCCGCGTCCCTCCGGGGGCCCTGCCGGGGGCTGCCTGCGGCGAGCTCCCGCCTCCGGTGACTTTTTTTTCTAAAAAAACCAAAAAATATAAAAAAAAGCTAAACTTCTTACTTTAGCCAAAACCCCCCTTTTTTTTTTCTTTCTTCCTTCCTTCCTTCCTTCCTTCCTTTCTTTCTTTCTTTTAAATCTATTTTTTAAATCTATTTTTTTTTTTTAAAAAAAA
>AFQZ01001191.1:0-15456 GCA_000222935.2 Aciculosporium take MAFF-241224
TATAAGAAACCCTATACTTTATATAAAAGATTTACTTATAATAATATAATTATTATACTTACTATTTACTTATATATTAATAAAGGCTATTTTATTAAATAAAACTAATTGTTATAGTCTTGCTAGGATGCAACTGCAGAGCTAGTGACTTAAATAAGAATATTATTTATAAAAAGAAAAAGAAGGAAAAGATTTATTTACTTCTAGTAACCCTTTCTTTATAGTTATATATATAACTAGGGTCTAAGCTACTTGTATATTACTTATATAAAGCCCTTTGCTTTCTAGCTATATAAATCTAAGCTTTAAGCTTAAATCTATTATATAGCCCCCTTCTTACCCTTAAGACGCCTTCTCTTAGGCTTATTATTACTATATATATTACCTTATTATACCTTATACTACTTTAGTACTACTATATTTAAAAAACTTTCTAAGGGTTCTTATATTAGCTAAACATAACCTGCCTATTTAACTAATATATCCTATTAATTACCCTAGCCTTAGGTATTTCTTACTACTACTATTTTTTTAACCTTATATTCTACTAAATCCAGATTATCTTTATAAAGTAAAAGTATTAGGCCTAGTTTAAAATTAGCTAGCTATTATAATAATAGTAAATTAAAAGCTGCCCTCTTAATAAGGTCTATATAAAAAACCAGGTATATTTCCTATAGAACATTTAAATAAATAGTAAGCAGAGTTAGTATATTTAAGACCTTATATTTTGCCTTTACCTAGTTAAGTTTTTAGCTAGAATAGTTTATCTTTATATAATAAAGATTTAACTATATAAAATCCCTTATTTAGTAATACTTTACTAGGTACTAGAAAACATTTACTATATCCTACTAATATTATTATATAAAGTTAATTATAGCTTATACTATTACTATTTCTTTTTAGATATATTCTAGGAATAATATAGCTCTTCCCTTAAGTAAGGTTAGGCTTTTAGTCTTATTTAATATATATTAGACTAGTTTAATATTAAAGCCCTTTAGCGTCTAGTTTATACTTATACTAGTTACTATAAAGATTTAGTTATTAAGTGCTATTTAATATACTAGTAAATAGTTAGCCTAGTTATATTATAAGAAAGTAATAATTACTTATAAAACTACTTATACCTTTTAATTTACCTGTTTTATACTACTATTTATTTACAGATAATAGGATATAAATAGTAGTTACTTAATACCTACTTAATTATAAAGTATTATCTAAAAGCAACTAAGCTAATCTAAACTATAATTAAAGATAATTTAGTAATGGAATCTATAGAAATACTACTAGTAATATTTAAACCATTCTGTACATACTTTAGCTACTATACTTATTATTACCTTTAGCTATATATACTTTAAAAAATAGTCTATAATAACTATTAAGAAGTATAATAATACCTTATTATATACTAAAAGCTTTATTATAAAATCTACAGAGATTTATAACTAATAATAGTCTATAGCTGGTATAGGATTTAATAAACCTTAATAAAGTTATTAGCTCTTATACTTACTAAAGTAATAGTAGTTTTATACATATTATACCACATTCTTTAATATTTTATTTTAATAGTAATCCTTATATAGTACTTAAAAAGTAGTATTTTACCCTAAGTAGCCTAATATAGGCAAGTTATAAACCTGCTATATAAGTAAGATAGTAAGAGGCTTATAATAAGGTATCTAAAGCTATCCCTAAAATTATAATGCTTTTTATATATTTAAAGTATAGTTTACTATTTATAACTAGGTTTTTATAAATATAGAAAACTTTTACTTTACTACTAGTACTATTCCTAGTTAGATTTAGTATAAACTATCCTTAGTAACCCCTTAGTTCTATAAATCCTAAAGCTATTTATCTTAAAATAAATTAAAGTCTAGTAAAAGAGGACTTAAAACCTCTAAATTAAAGCCTACTATTATATTTAAATTATTTAGATTATTCTTATTTTAATTAGTACTCTTCTTTAGTTTACTTAAATTAAAACCTATTATTATATCTAAATTATTTAAATTATCTTTATTTTAATTATTACTCTTCTCTAGTTTACCTATTATTCACACCCTAACTAGGTTTATAGTATTAGCTCCTAGCTCTTAAACTATCCTTAATATCCCTTAAATTAGGCAAAATATATAACCTACTAGCTGTTTTTTTTTTTTAATCTTAGTCCTATTAGAATAAAGTATTTAAATAACCTACCTATATACCTAAGTAATAGCATAAGTAATAGTTAAAAAAAATATTTTTACTTATCTTACTTATTTTTTAAATATCTCCTAAAGGGCTATAAAATACTTTAGATTTTTATAATTTATAAGAATTATAAATAGCTAGGCTATACTCCTTAGCTTAACTAATTATACCTTTAAGCAGGAAATAATACTAAAAAGCTCCTTATTATAAATTATATAATTCTGCTATATAGCTATTAGCTATACTAAGTAGTATGCTACTAGCCTTTATATTTCCTTTAAATTATATTAAGAGAGGTATTTATTTATAGCCTTATTAGAAAAGTTAGCCTTTACTTATATCTCTAAGTTAAAATCCTATTATATAAGAATTAAAAATAAAATAAAGGCAGCTTTAAGCGCCTAAAATGCCTTTTTATATTCTAGGAACTAGTAAAACCTAGTAGCCTTTTTAGTAAGGTTAGTTAAAGGGCTTATAAGATTTAAGAAGTTATTAATAAACTCTTAATAAAAATTTATAAAGCTTAAAAAGCTTTATACCTTATAAACTATTTAAATGGACTTTTAATTCTAAATAGCTATAATCTTTTCTAGGTTAAAGTAAATAGCCTTTTTAGCTTTTATAATAAAACCTAAGTACTTTACCTTTATAACTATAAATATATACTTATTAATATCTAAGTATAGCCTAGTATATTCTAGTTATTATAAAACCTTTTATACTTTTACTATATAGTCTTTCTTAAAGCCCTTAGTATAAATAAGAATATTATTTAAATAAGCTATTATAAAGTCTTCTAATATATTTTCTAAGGTATTATTAATATATTATTAAAAAGTAGTAAGTACTCTTACTAAATTAAAAGAGTAAACTAATTACTTAAAAAGTTTAAATTATATTTAAAATACTATTAACTGCTTATTCCCTTTAGTAACCTATAGCTTATAAAAGGCTATATAAATATTAAGCTTAGTAAAGTATCTTACTTTAGCTAAAAAATAAAGGGTCTTTTTAATTAAAAAAAAAGAGTACTTATTTTAAGCTATAACTTTATTTAATACCTAATAGTTTATATAAAATTACTAACCCCCTCTTGCTTTCTTAATAAGTAAGACTAAAGCCTTAGCTAATAAAGAGCTAGCTTATATTTAACCTTTATTTATAAAATCTATAATTTACTTTTATATCTTTAAAAGCTACTCTTAAGGTATATTATATAAAGAAGCTTAAAAAAGCTTAAGATTTATATTATTAGGGTTTTTTTATAAATAAATATAATAGTCTATAGTTCCTTTATATAATAGTAATATATTTGCCTTTTTCTTATTAAATAAGTCTTTAAAATCCTAAAGCTTTTCTAATAAGCAGTCTAAAAGTATTTTAATTAGGTCTGGTTTAAGTATAGTAATGTTAAGTATTATAGTTATATCTTATAAGTTAGTAGCTAAAAACTATATATTTTTTTCTTTTTTTACTACTACTTATTATACTATTTTAGTATATATAAAGCTTAATATTATAATTATTAGAGTTACTACCTTCTTAATAAATATTACTTATACTTAAAAGTTTCCTAATAACTAAACTATAAGTAACTCTTAGGCTATATAAATTATAATATTATATTTGTCGGAATTGCTCGTATGGATAATAGAAGGAATACGCTGCATTAACCAGGAATTATAGGTCGTACGCAGAATGCATGCATCCTAATTAGCTGGATTATAGGTTATGTAACCTGGGGCTGTAACGTAGCTACAACACTACACCTCTGCATTATAGCCTGCTTCTTCCCCTCTTAGAGACATAGATGAATTAATTATTAAACCCCCCCCCCCCTACATTTATACTGCAGTATACTTGTAACCTGAGCGTTACTAATACTAATTAGTAGTTGCTAATAACCACAGATTTATTAGGTTATATACAGAAAAGACTTATCTAAACACTTTTACTTACGTAACTATAAGAAATTCTAATGTTATACTAACTAAAGGATTATTTCTTTAAATTATTAACTGTTAAATCATCTATAATTATAAGAAGACTTAACTCTTATAGATCTTCTTCCTTATTGTTAACTGTTACTTATCTATAATTGAAACCAGGTCTTTACTGTTATTCACGGAGAATCAACCAACGCTAACCGCTTTAATTAGTACTAAACACAAAGCTTAACCCAAAAACACCAAAAATATCGTTAAGCTAAGAAAAAATGGATGATTTTAATAAATAACTTTAAAAGGATGTCTATAGAAGAGAACTTCTAAAGAGCACCCTACCCTAAAAACTTTATAAGTACTATCTAATTCTATCCTTAAATTGGACTAAGTTAGTTAATAACATTAATGTTAATACAGCTACTGAACAATAGATTAATGACTATATTATATATATGATTAACTACTACATTCTTAACAAAGGAAAAGGTCATAATTTCCTTATTAACTTCCAACGAGATTATAAGAATTAGACCAAGGATGCGTTTAATAAAAGCAATACTAACCTTAGGTATACTCTTTGCAATTACCTTAATAACAATGGTATTAAGACAGCCAGAGAATTAAGATTAAATGCCTCTAAAGACCTTGTTAATATCTTAAAACTATAAAACCTAACCGGAATAATTTCTAACAGCGATCGAAAAGCCCTTAATACTCTTAAGAGGCTTTATTATAAGAAAGACCTAGCTTAAGATAATAAAGCTATGGGAATGACCTTAATTTCCTAAGGAGGGCAAGGCCACAGCCCCCTTAATACTCTTAAGAGACTTTGTTATAGGAAGACCCGGCTTAAGATAACAAAGCTATAGGAATATCCTTAACTTCCTAAGGAGGGCAAGGCCACAGCCTAAAAAGCCAAGGGCAAGAAGATGCCAAACTTAACAAAATTCACGAGAATCCCCCGGCTTAAGACGAAAATTACAAGAATTCCCCTAACCTTATAACTCTGACTAACGAAGTAATAACCCTGCTATAAAGAGGATGTAGAAGACCCTGGAAACACCCTTAGGCAGAGGCTTTTCTTACTAAGAATTAAAAGGCCAACTTTTAGCTTGCGGTTAACCTCTATGTAAAAGACCTATTGCAAGAGTTACTGCAAGAGCCGCTGCTAAAGCCACTAAAGGACTTTTAGCTTGCGGTTAACCTTTACATAAAAGACCTGTCGCAAGGGTTACTGCGAGAGCCGCCGCCGGAGCCGCTAAAGAATAGAAAAGTCCTAATTCCCTACTAAATTAAACAATAAATTAAGCGCCTAATAAAGAGTTTAAATTTAATGAATTCGAACGCAATTATAAGCGCCTAATTTGGTAGGATTGAACGCGGGAATTACACCCTTTGGCCCCCCCCCCCCACAACACTTTTTACCCCCATAACCATTCGGCCTGGACTAACAAAAGTCATTCATTTAAAGGATGTTTTTTCGCTTTGCTACTTGTTTATTAATATCTGATTATTTAGGGTGTTTTATGCATTTTTTTAGAGCGATTCCTCTTTTTCTTTAATAAAGAGAGAATTTGCAAGTGTTGGAATCGCTTGTATAAATAATAGAAGGAATATGCTATATTAACTAGGAATTATAGGTTACATACAGAATGCATGCACCCTGATTAGCTAGATTATAGGTTATGTGACCTAGGGCTATAACGTGGCCATAACACCATACCTCCGCATTATAGCCTGCTTCTTTCCCTCTTAGAAATATAGATAAATTGATTATTAAACCCCCCCCCCTACATTTGTGCTGCAGCATACTTGTAACCTGAGCATTACTAATAATATTACTTTAACTATAGGGTTCTTAAGATATATAACTAGGTAAGGCCTAGGATTATATATATTAAAACTAAAAAACTCTAGCTATTTATATTAATAGTAAACCAGGTAACCCTAGATATTATAATTAAGCCTTAATAGTAGCTATCTTAGCCTTGCTTTTTAATAAAAATAGCTATTTAAATTGTTTAAGGTTAGGCTAATAAGAATATAAAAAACCCTATACTTTATATAAAAGATTTACTTATAGTAGTATAGTTATTATACTTACTATTTACTTATATATTAGTAAAGGCTATTTTATTAAATAAAACTAGTAGTAAAAAAGGATTAGAGTTTATTTTCTTTTTTATTTATTTATATGCCTTTTATAATAATTATAATAGCTAATTATTATCTTCTTTTCTCTTACTAAGCCTTAAGCTTAAGAGCTATCTTTTTTTAAGTTATTTTTAACTTTAAATCTAACCTAAGGTATAGTTATATTAACTATATATATATTAGTCTTTAAAGCATATATAGGGAAAAGGTAGTATGTCTTTAATTAATATTTAATAACTCTATAATATAAGCACTATTTATTATTATATTATAATTATATTTCCTTTACTAAAACCTACTTAGTATATATTTTTTACTATTTAAAAGAGAATATAATATTTATACCTATTATTTTTATATTACCTTCCCTATCTTAGGATATAGCTAAAGGGGATTTAGTTATTATATAGTATTAAGCCTTTAAGTATTTATTTATCTTATAAGATTTAAAATTAAGGGTAATACTTTATAGCCTTTTTACTACTTAAAAATAGTTTATGTAAGAAATATTATATTCTATATAATAATTTTATATTTTCTTATTTAAAGCTATATATAATTTAAATAGTTTAATAAATTCTACTTAATAATATCCTCTTACTAAGACTAGCTTTTACTTAAAGTAAATAAAAAAATTATTAAATTTCTCTTTAAGTTATTATTTAACCTAATTTAGTTTAATAATAATATACTTTACTTAATAAGAATTTAAAAATAAGGTATTAAGATATATTAGGAACTTCTTTAAAGTATAATTAATAAATTCTCTTATTTTAAAAAAGGGTAAAACCTAAGCCTAAACATAAGTTAATAAGTATTAGTAAATAAAATACTATTTATCTTAATTATTCTTAATAAAGGTACTATTTACCTTAAGTTTATAAGCTAAAAAGCTCTTTTATACTAAATATTTAATCTAGTTCCCCTTATAAGGGTTACTTATATTAATAGGCTTTCTCTTTAGTTTTACTTTTATTAAGGCTACTTACTATTTACCTATATCTAAGGCACTTACATTAATATTAAAAGATATAGCTAAAGTAAATACTATTTATAGCTATTATTTTAGCTTAGTAATTTTACTTACTATATTTTTATTTATTATTTTCTATACTACTACTATACTTTAAAGGTATAGTAGCTCCTATATAGTATTAGTCTTAGCTAGGTTAGCTATAGTGTTATATTATATTATATTTATTATTATCCTATTTATTATAAGTATAACCTTTATATTATATTTATTAAGGTTTTTAGGGTAAATAATAAAAAGATAAATAATATATATTATAGTCTTACTAAGATATAACTATAAAGCTAGTAACTTAAATAAGAATATTATTTATAAAGAAAAAAAAAGGAAAAGATCTATTTACTTTTAGTAACCCTTCCTTTATAGTTATATATATAACTAAGGTTTAAGCTACTTATATATTACTTATATAAAGCCCTCTGCTTTCCGGCTGTGTAGATCCGAGCTTTAAGCTCGAATCCATCACACTAATAGTAAAAAAAGATTAAAGTTTATTTTCTTTTTTATTTATTTATATGCCTTTTATAATAATTATAATAGCTAATTACTATTTTTCTCTTTCTTACTAAGCCTTAAGCTTAAGAGCTATTTTTTTTTAAGTTATTTTTAACTTTAAACCTAACCTAAGGTATAATTATATTAACTATATATATATTAGTCTTTAAAGAATATATAAAAAAAAGGTAGTATACCTTTAATTAATATTTAGTAACTTTATAATATAAGTATTATTTATTATTATATTAAGATTATATTTCCTTTATTAAAACCTACTTAGTATATATTTTTTACTATTTAAATAAAAATATAATTTTTATATTTATTATTTTTATATTACTTTTTTTATTTTAAAATATAGCTAAAGGGAATTTAATTATTATATAGTATTAAGCTTTTAAGTATTTTTTTATCTTATAAGACTTAAGATTAAAAGTAATACTTTATAATCTTTTTACTATTTAAAAGTAGTTTATATAAGGAATATTATATTTTATATAATAGTTTTATATTTTTTTATTTAAAGCTATATATAATTTAAATAGTTTAATAAATTTTACCTAATAATATTTTCTTATTAAAACTAGCTTTTATTTAAAGTAAATAAAAAAATTATTAAACTTTTCTTTAAATTACTATTTAATTTAATTTAGTTTAATAATAATATACTTTTTTTAATAAAAATTTAAAAATAAGATATTAAAATATACTAAGAACTTCTTTAAAGTATAATTAATAGATTTTCTTATTTTAAAAAAAAGTAAAACTTAAGCCTAAACCTAATTTAATAAGTATTAGTAAATAAAATACTACTTATTTTAATTATTTCTAAGAAAGGCACTATTTACCTTAAGTTTATAAGCTAAAAGGTTTTTTTATACTAAATATTTAATTTAGTTTTTCTTATAAAAATTACTTATATTAATAAGTTTTCTTTTTAGTTTTACCTTTATTAAGGCTACTTATTATTTACTTATACCTAAGGTATTTATATTAATATTATAAAATATAATTAAAGTAAATATTATTTATAACTATTATTTTAGCTTAGTAATTTTATTTATTATATTTTTATTTATTATTTCCTATGCTATTACTATACTTTAAAGGTATAATAGCTTTTATATAATATTAAACTTAGCTAGGTTAGCTATAGTATTAGGTTATAATATATTTATTATTATTTTATTTATTATAAGTATAACCTTTATATTATATTTATTAAGGTTTCTAGGGTAAATAATAAAAGGATAAATAATATATATTATAGTCTTATTAAAATATAACTATAAAGCTAGTAACTTAAATAAGAATATTATATATAAAGAAAAAAAAAAGATTTATTTAATTCTAATAACTCTGCCTTTATAGTTATATATATAACTAGGGCTTAAACTGCTTATATATTGCTTATATAAAGCTATCTGCTTTCTAGCTATATAGATCCAAGCTTTAAGCTTAAATCCATTACACTAGGAGTGATTTCTCTATAAGTAGTATTAATATTATAATAAAGCAGTAAGCTATAAGCTAATATAAGTAAAGTAAGGTAGCTTTAATAATAAAAAAGAGTTAAAAGTAATTTATAAGTAATAAGAAAAAACGGCTTTAGGTTTAGTAGGCTTAGTAATATTATAAGAGTTAATATTAAGAATAAGTATAAGCTAAAACCTAATAAAGACCTTATTATAAGGTTATTATAAAATTAAATTTACTATTAAAAAAATAGAAAGCAAGGTAGGCTTAGTATAATATATATATGTTTAGTAAAGTTATAATAAATAATAATATAAAAGTTATATATTTAAGAAAAAGGGTTTACTAAGTTATAGTAAAAGAGTTATAAGGGAGTAAAGATTAAGGCTTAGGACTACTTATAGTTATTAAGGGTAATTATAAATAAAAAAAAGCGCTTTATTAGGAGAGTTATAAAATAAGAGTATAAGGGTATAAAGACCTACTAAGGCAAGCTATACTTTAGCTATATATATATATATATAAGGAAACAGGCCTTATAAAAAGGGAAAGAAGCTAGCAAATATAATATTTATATTACTAACTCTACCTGCAGCTATCTAGCTTTAAGTACGCTTAACTACAGCCTTCACTCTACTAGTAAACCTCCAACCGTAACAGCTTCTAACTGTATAGATCCGAGCTTCTAGCTCGAATCCATCACAAAAACTTATATATTATTAAAGTAAATTATTATTACTTTTTATTTAAGTACTTATTATAAGTATTATATAATTAAAAAAAAGTTACTATTACTACTTAATTATTTTGTATAAATAACATATTTACTAATAAAGTTATTATATATTTAATATATTTATTTTTAAAGAATAATTATTAATATTTTTAATTATTTTTATAATAAATAATATATAGTTTTTATATTATATTATTTTATATTTATTAAGAATAAATATTAAATATTAAAATCTAGCCTAAAGGTATAATTATAAACTAATAATAAAATAATATTATTATTTATAATAAGACAAAAAAAAGAAAAGCCTAACTAAGACTATAAATATAAATCTATAAATATATATATAAATAAGGCTTATACTGCTTATATATAGCTTATATAATACAGCTAGCCCTTTGTCTGTAAAGGTCTGAGCTTATAGCTTAAATCTATTACATATTTTTTTTTTTTAAAAAAAAGTTTATTTAATTCTCATAATTATACTTTTATACTTTTATATTTATTTTATATTTACTTAGGGCTTAATTTACTTATATATAGCTTATATAATATAACTGTCCTTCTAGCTGTATAGATCCGAACTTCTAGCTTAAATCCACTATAACTAGTATATTTTAATAATAATAATATTTATTTATATTGTTATCTTAAAAATATATTATATTAAAGTTAATTTTTAAAGTTCGAAGAATAATAACATGCATTTTAGTTTAAAAATAGCAAATGTTAAGAATTTTATGCACCTGTTATATATACAAGCAGCCAGCCGTTCTGCTTTTTTTTCTAGTGCACCTGCTTACAACAGAGGGGGACCTGCACCAGGCTCACCAGCTAGCGCAGATATCACGAAGACCTTGTCCAACACCACACAAGGTTAACGGCTCGCACTTGCTGACACTACGTGAATCTTTCTCATCAGACCACAAGCATGTTGTTCAGAAGAATCGCGACCGCCCGCATACCGTTGCGCACGAGGCGTGACCTTCACCCCAGATCTCTGTCTTTGCATTGGGCGATGGTGCCCAGTGTGCGGACGTACGCAGATAAGGTGATCAAAGTGCCACAGATGGCAGAATCCATATCCGAAGGAACTTTGAAGCAGCTGGCAAAGTCTGTCGGTGACTTCATCGAACAAGACGAGGAGATCGCAACGATCGAGACCGATAAGGTATGATATTCAGATATATCTATGTATGACCAGTTTTGAATCGCGAACTAATGCGACGTTCTGCATATAGATTGATGTCGCTGTTAACGCCCCGGAATCTGGAACTATAAAAGAGTTTTTTGCTAGCGAAGAAGATACAGTTATTGTCGGTCAGGACCTTGTCCGTATTGAACTAGGGGAACGCTCCGAAACCAAGGGCGGGCCTGGCGATTCTACGAAAGAAACCAAGGACGTCAAATCCAAGCCCGCAGACGTTAAACAGCCTGCCAAGGCAGAGAATACCGAAAATAAAGAGACAAAAGATTTAGCGTCCATAGCCCAGAGTACACCATCGCCAGCGGTCTCCAATGCGAAGCACAATGAGAGGCAGTTCCCAACTGTGCAAACTAGCAATGGTACTGGCGGTCGAGGCGAGCGTCGGGTATGCTGACTATTATATATTTATTAAACTAGTACTAATTGAGTACTGCAGGTCAAAATGAATCGAATGCGTCTCCGAATTGCTGAGCGCCTTAAGCAGTCTCAGAACACTGCTGCGTCACTCACCACATTTAACGAAGTTGACATGTCCAATATTATGGAATTCCGTAGGCTATATAAAGATGATATCTTAAAGAAGACTGGTGTTAAACTAGGCTTCATGAGTGCATTTTCGCGGGCCGCAGTCTTAGCCATACGAGATATCCAGGCGGTAAATGCATCAATCGAAGGACCAAATGGCGGCGATACCATTGTTTACCGCGACTATGTCGACATTTCAGTTGCGGTCGCCACAGAAAAGGGTCTAGTTACTCCAGTCGTTCGTAATGTTGAGTCAATGGATTTGATCGCTATTGAACAAGCCATTGCTGACATGGGAAAAAAGGTGAAACCATATGTACCTTGATCACTACACTAAACGCATTTACTGATAATATTACTGCAGGCTCGAGATGGTAAACTGACAATTGAAGACATGGCTGGTGGGACATTCACAATTAGCAACGGAGGTGTTTTTGGGTCTTTAATGGGTACGCCTATTATCAATCTGCCACAGAGTGCTGTACTTGGTCTTCATGCCATAAAGGATCGCGCAGTGGTCATTGATGGTAATGTTCAGGTTCGACCAATGATGTACCTGGCTTTAACATACGATCATCGCTTGCTAGATGGTAGGGAGGCTGTGCAATTTCTCGTAAAGATCAAAGACTTCATTGAAGACCCAAGACGCATGCTGCTGTAGCATGTTGTAAATAACTAAAAAGTCTTGCAGATTATTAGCTCTCTTTGTACATTACTTATAATTTTTTTTTTTTGTCTCAGTAATTTTACCGCAAGAGAAAACAGAGTAAATAAATAGCCCTTTTAGATTAATACTTAGCGATTCGGTGTACAATAATTCACTAATGCACAACGGCCTTAGGGACATTCGAATGTTTCTTATTTCCTTTACTGCAGCAACATCTTTAGAAAGTAATACATATCTAACGCTGACATTAACTAGGGTATTAGTAATCGGACCTGAACCTCTGCTTAGACAGATTTTATAAACCGCGAATCGAATATGAACTGTTACTAAATAACGCATTGAATTCAAAATCACAATACCTATAACGGGTTAAATACTTTTGACTACTCACAGTATATATAAGATAAATAATAATATACAACTTTACATCTAATAACAGTTTAACAAAGCAATAGTATATATAAAACTAGGCCTAATAAGGGTTGCATACTTAATAAGCAGTATATTACTACAGCTAATAAAACAACATAAATATAGGATAGACTCTTCATGACAAAAATCATAATCTATAATTTAACGCTATAATAATTACAGGAGGGAAGTTGTATTTACTTAATTCTTAATAATCTAAAGAGTAGTTATGGTTTGGGCTTTGCCCAACCTTGATAATGAAATAGAAAATGCCTCTAGAGCTTCCCTTGCGTGCGACCGGCAATATAAGTGTTAATAATATGCAGAGTAGCAACTCTGAACATTATGTATCCTTTTACCTTGTGACGTAGCGGCTAAGTAGAAGCGGCCTCACTAGGTAAGCTAGGTAAGGTGATTGATTAGATTGAGCTAACCCTCAGATCTGAATGTCTGCGCAGCCACCCGCGATGGCCTAATCGGGCTAGACCTTATTATTGTTACCTTTTTTCTTAAAAAAGGCTATTCTTTAGGTTAAATATATTATTTATAATGAATTTAAGCTAAAAACTTAGATTTAAGTTAGCTAAAACTAGCTTATATTATATAAACTATATATTAAAGGTGCAGGCTTTAATTAAAAGTATAGCTATAAAATATTAATATTAAACTAAATATAAATTACTATCTTCTGTAAATAAAAAAATATTATTTAAATTTTAATTCTGAGTTTTATAAATATTTATATATAAGCTGAATTAGTATTAAAGACTGGCTTAGTAATATAATTATAAACTAATAATAAAGATAATATTCTTATTCTTATTAAGGTCTGGCCTAGTAGTGTAATTATAGACTAAAAACAAAATGATATTATTATTTATAAGAAAGAAAAAAAAGCCTAATTAAAATTAAAAATATAGCTTTATAGTTAACTATATATATAGCTAAGGCTTATACTACTTATATATAGCTAATATAATATAATTACTTTTTTATTTCTAAAAATTTAAGCTTTTAGCTTAAATTTATTATATAGCTTTTATTTTATACTTAAAATAAAGCTATATTACTTTTTATTTTTTTTAAATAATTTCTTATATATATTATTTAAATTTAGCTTAAAGGAGATTTTATATTTTAATTATTTTCTTTAAAAAAAATTTTACTTATTATAAAAAGCTATTATTATATTAAATAATTATATCTTAAATCTCTTTAATATTATTATTTTTAAAACCCCTTTTAAAGGTTTTTATATTAACTAAATATATTTAAAATATTTTATTAAAATATTTTAATAATTTCCTTAGTCTTAAGTATTTTTAGTTATTAAAATCTGTTTTTATTTTATATTTTATTAATTTTAAGTAGTTTCTATATAATAATAGTATTAAGCTTAATTTAGTATTATAATGGATTCAAGCTAGAAGCTTAGATCTTTATAAACTAAAGGTTAGCTATATTATATAAGCTATATATAAGCAGTATAGGCCTTAGCTATATATATAACTATAAAGTTATATCTTTAGTTTTAATTAGTTTTTTTTTTCTTTTCCTTTTTATAAATAATAATATTATTTTTATTACTAGTTATAAAAAGTTTATAATAAGCCTATGTTATGGTCTCGCTAGAATGCAACTACAGAGCTAGTAACTTAAATAAGAATATTATTTATAAAGAAAAAAAAAAGATTTATTTAATTCTAATAACCCTGCCTTTATAATTATATATATAACTAAAGCTTAAGCTACTTATATATTACTTATATAAAGCTATTTACTTTTTAATTATATAAATTTAAGCTTTAAGCTTAAATCTATTATATAACTTTCTTTTTATTATTTAAGGGTTAAAGTAAAGTATTATAATTAGTAATTAAATTACCCCTTATATAAGCTTATTATTATAGTATATATTACCTTATTATACCTTATAATGCTTTAGTATTATTATATTTAAAAAACTTTTTAAAGGTTTTTATATTAATTAAATATATTTTACCTACTTTATTAATATATTTTATTAGTTACTTTAACCCTAGGTATTTTTTCTTATTATTATTTCTTTAATTTTATATTTTATTAAATCTAAATTATTTTTATAAAATAAAAGTATTAAGCTTAGTTTAAAATTAGCTAAATATTATAATAAAAGTAAATTAATAGCTACTTTCTTAATAAGGTTTATATAAAAAACTAGGTATATTTCCTATAAAATATTTAAATAAATAATAAGTAAAGTTAGTATTCTTAAGACCTTATATTTTATCTTTACTTGGTTAAGTTTTTAGCTAAAATAGTTTATTTTTATATAATAAAGATTTAACTATATAAAATCCCTTATTTAGTAATATTTCATTAAATACTAAAAAATATTTACTATATCCTACTAATATTATTATATAAAATTAATTATAGCTTATATTATTACTATTCCTTTTTAAATATATTTTAAAAATAATATAGCTTTTTTCTTAAGTAAGATTAAGCTTTTAGTCTTATTTAGTATATACTAAACTAATTTAATATTAAAGCCTTTTAGTACTTAGTTTATACTTATATTAATTATTATAAAGATTTAGTTATTAAGCACTA
>AFQZ01001190.1:0-15467 GCA_000222935.2 Aciculosporium take MAFF-241224
GTAATTACTATAAGGCGTTTCTTAATGCCCCCCCCCCCCTCCCTAGCAGCCTTATAGCTAGATAGGAATTAAAGAGGGAGTGGGAAAAACAGTAGATCTAGCAGAGGCATAAGGCTTAGGTAAGAAGAGAACGGGCAAAAGTAATAGTAATAAATAAGAAACCTAACTTTAAAAGCATAAAAAAGATAGCAAAGCTTTATAATAGCCTGCTTAAGCATAAATCTACAGCCCTAGTTTAGCTTTAAACAGAAAAAATAAGGCTAAATGCCTTCCTTTATAATAAATAGGTGCCCGAGGTAACTTTACTAATATGCTAATGCTAGGGAGGAGACGAGGATATTTACTACCTTATCCTATTATGCCTAGAATACAACCATTTAAGACTGATTCTAGCAGTGCCTATTATAAGAGATCTACGGGAACTTAGGGCGGCGCTTAATAATAAAAAGCTAGCACTAAATATTGTAAAGTAAGTGCTTTTAACTAAGCGACTTTAGCAGTATAGGTTAGCGGAGGAGCTTAGTAAGGCATAGCAGATATGTAATAACAAGGCTAAGAAAGGGACCAGAGGCAATAGAAATAACAGAATAGAGAAAGAAGAGCCGGACTAGGAGGGGAGGTGCTTATAGAGGGTTTTTACTAACATACTAACCTTTTATATAAAGCATAACTATACTTCTGTTATTATTTACAGTTCTAGGGAACTGGCAGATATCTTATACTAATAGTTGGAAATAATAAAGACTTTATATTAAAGGCTTAGCGGGAGCTATATAGAAGAATATGGGTTTTCTCCCCTATCTTAGGGTTTTTCCTATATTAAGAAGTTAGTTGATGAACTAGTTAGTGGCTCTAGCTACCTAGCGTACATGAATATATATAAACCTAGGAAGACCCCTAAGGAGTTAGGCAGACCAGGGGGGTGGAGGCTAATATTACTATTAAATACAATAAGTAAAGTAATTAAGGAAGCTATTATAAGGAGGATTACTATTATAGTAAAGGAAGGCTATATACTACTAGATATGTAAATAGGCAATAGGGCTGGCAGATTAACAGAGGTAATACTAAGCATGCTAAAAGAGGTTGTAAGGATAGCGTAGTATTACTAGGGGATAGCATTATTACTATAGCTAGATATTACTAGGGCGTTTAATACTATTAGCTATAAATAATTAATCCGCATTATAAAGGAGTTAGGACTACTAGAGTAAATGGCCAGATAGGCACAGGGCTTTACGTTAGAAAGGAGAGTATAATTAGCGTTTAACAGACGTATTACTAAGGAAATCCAAGTTACTACAGGGGTTCTATAAGGATTACTAGCGTCTCCTATCCTCTTCCTACTCTATATTATGCTATTATATTAAAGACTAGCAGCAGCGGAATTAATATTAATATTAGGGTTCTTAGATAATATAAACATTATAATATATAGAAAAATAGTAAAGGAGATAAAAGTATAACTAGAAAGAGCCTAGAGAATATATAAGAAGTAGTTAAAGAAGTATAAGCTAAGGTTTAACCTAGGGAAGAGCAAGCTAATGTACTTTATAAGGAAGAGGCAGGCGATTATAATAATAATCTGACTTAAAAGAGCAATAATATAACCGACATAATTAGCGTGATTCCTAGGGGTTTAGATTCACTAGAAGCTTTATTAGTTAACCTATATAAAGAAGGTGAATATAAAATTATTATAGTAAAAGTTAGCACTCACAGCACTAGCTGCGTCTACGTAGGGATGCCAACTAAAGTATGCAAAATCCCTTTATACACAGGTAATAAGAAGCATAATAGCCTATAGAGCTAGGATATACCACACCTATAGCAAGCTAGAAGGGGTAGTATAGGGGGTAGTAAAGGCATTTATAAGGGAACAGAATAAATACTTAAGGCGGGTTATAGGGGCGTATAAGGTAATGCTAGTAACACTCTTAGAGATAAAAGCAGCAGTACTGCCGGTAGATCTATACTTTAATTATATTAAATAATAATTCTACTAAAGACTTAAGGATAGTAGTATAGGCAAGAAGATATAGCAGGCCTGTAATTTAATAGTATTATAGCTATAATGCTAAGAAAGGGGCTGCTAATGTAATCACTATAAGGCATTTCCTAATGCCCCCCCCCCCCTCCCTAGCAGCCTTATAGCTAGACAGGAATTAGAGAGGGAGTGGGAAAAACAGTGGATTTAGCAGAGGCATAAGGCTTAGGTGAGAAGAGGACGGGCAAAAGCAATAGTAGTAAATAAGAAACCTAACTTTAAAAGCATAAAAAAAATAGTAAAGCTCTATAATAGCCTGCTTAAGTATAAATCTATAGCCTTAGTATAGCTTTAAACAGAAAAAATAGGGCTAAATGCCTTCCTTTATAACAGACAGGTGCCTGAGGTAACTTTACTAATATGTTAATACTAGGGAGGAGATAAGGATATTTACTACCTTATCCTATTATGCCTAGAATATAACCATTTAAGACCGATTCTAGCAGTGCCTATTATAAGAGATCCACGGGAACTTAGGGCGGCGCTTAATAATAAAAAGCTAGCACTAAATATTATAAAGTAAGTGCTTTTAACTAGGTGACTTTAGCAGTACAGGTTAGCAGAGGAGCTTAGTAAGGCGTGGCAGATACGCAATAATAAGGCTAAGAAAGGGACTAGAGGTAATGGAAATAATAGGATAGAGAAGGAAGAGCCGGACTAGGAGGGAAGGTGCTTATAAGGGGTTTTTACTAACATACTAACCTTTTATATAAAGTATAACCATACTTCTGTTATTATCTGTAGTTCTAGGGAACTGGCAGATATCTTATACTAATGGTTAGAAATAATAAAGACTCTATACCAGAGGCGTAGCGGGAGCTATATAGAAGAATATGGGTTTTCTCCCCATATTAGGGTTTTTTCTATATTAAGAAGTTAGTTGATGGACTAGTTAGTGGCTCTAGCTACCTAGCGTATATGAATAATAATATATAGCTTAATAACTATAGATTAAAACTTTATAAGGCCGTGAGGCATCTTAATAATATAAGTCTCTCCTTCCATTAAAAGAAGCTTATATAGGCCAGTCCATCTACCTTTCTTATAATAAACTCGTACATCAGAGTTTAAGGGGAGATTATATGCTTGTATAAAGAAAGTTGTGAACGTGAGGGTTTCTCGTGCTTCTTTATCGTTTTATGCCTTTTCTTCTTTAGAGGCAATAAATGCTGCGTTTTAGGCAGCCTTTTTATGTTTATTCTCATCCCTGCTGTCCAGGGGTAATAACTCTTTATCTTTACCTTTAAATGCTTATAAGAATATATAAAATTAGCGTTTAGAAGGAGGGGATTTATACCTTTAGTTGCTCTACTAAGTTTTTTTTGCTTTCTTTTATTTAAAGACAGGATGGTTGGTTAACTAATATCCTTCTTTATAATAAATAAAGCATTTCTTAGATCCAGCTTTATTTTAGGGTTAGGAAGCTTATAAATATCATTAGTTAGTAAACAAGACCATGTTAGTGCTTAGGGTAGTGTTTTAAGGTTAGTACTTGCTTTCTCTTATAATCTATTAGCTTATAAATGATTTTAAAACAGGTTTTATTATATCTTTTATTATAAGGCAGTGGCAAATATTACTAACTATGCCTTTATAGGTATTAGTTTAAACGTAGGTTATCTGGTTAAATTTAGGGCTATCTTAAACAGATATTTCCAGTTAGCACCTAAGGATTATATCTTTTTTAAAGGGGGGGTAAAGACTATTAAATAGGTCTAAGAGCTATTAAATTATTAATTCCAAACATTTAAGTTTAGTCTTTATTAGATTTTTAGCTGTAATATAATAAAACTTTATCTCTTAAAATCATGTTTAGTAGAATTTTTAATTTTCTTTAGTCTTAAAGTTTTCTTTTATCTGCTTAGTTATTATATTAAATAAAATAAGTCTTTTACTAAATTTCTTAAGGTAATACTTATAGGCATTACCTATAAGCATTATTAATAGTATAAACAGGTATAACTTAGGTGAAATTTCTTATACTATATAGATATCCTTAAAGATTAAAACTTTAGGATATATAAAGTTAAAAAGTGCTCTAAAATACTTGTTTTCCTTATTATAAACTCTAGTAAGAGAGTTTAAGGCTTTTTAGTCTATATTAGTGATTTCCTTTAATATAGTTTGTTATTTTAAGAGAGAGGGAATTGTTATTTTTATTATTATTTCTTTAGTAGGAGGGTTAGGAGGGTTAGGGGGAGGTAAGGTTATTATTAATATTAACGTGTTAATAGTGTTGTTTTCTATTAGGAGCTTTCTATTGGAAAAGAAAAGAAAATTATTTATACTAACTAAATTAGTAAGTATATAGTTAATTAGTCTTTATAATCCTTCTTACGTGTTAATTCCTTAATCTTAAAGAATATCTTAAAGTACTTATTAGACCTTAGGGGTAATCTTTTTAAAAATATTGGCATTTTATTCTTTAAAGTCTTCTTAGTATGTAAACAGAAACCTAGTACCTTACTAGTTACTAGATTTATACTAGTTAACATAGTAGGTAAATTTGTCGTAAAGTTTAGAAGTTATAGCTTTTTTAGGGTTAATTTATTCATTAGCTTTAGCCTATTTCTCTGTAAAGTAGTTAGAATACTTTTAGAGTTTTATAGGAAGGGAGTCTTAAATGGGTTAATTAGCTTTAGTAATAGAAGTTAAAGCTATTTTTAGTGTTTTCTCTGTAATAAATAGTAAAGAAGATACTTTAATTATAAACTAGTAGTAAATTAATAATAAGGGGTAAATTCTATAAAAAAACTTTCTTAATAATTATAAACAAGTAGCAAAAGTTAATAATAATAGAAAAAGTTGCTTTTAAGTAGTATAAACAACGGATTCTATGCAATTAAGTAAATAAGTGCATTATATCGGAAGTTTATCTCTTTTATTAATTCCTAGCTAATCTGTGGTTATAATAACCACTAATTAGTGCTGGTTTCACAGGGTGTAATTACTGTAGCAATAACGTGGGGGGGGGGTAATAAAGGTCTGATTTCTATATAGTTATAATTATCTAAAGTGAAAAGAGGGGGATAATGCAGAAGTGTGGTGTTGTAGCCATAGTACTGCCCTAGGTCATATAATATAGTAATCCAGCCAATTAGGGCACGTACATCGTGCATATAACCCATAATTTCCGGTTACTATCGTGTATCCCTTCCATCCTCAAGACGAGCGATTCCAACAATTATTATATTTACAGGATTATTATTACTATTAATCCATTATATTTTAGCTGCTTTCCTTCTCTTATATAACTGCCTTAAAGCTGTTAGGAGAGTCACAAAACAAGAGCGTAAGGGTACGGAGACCTACTAAGGCAAGCTACGCCCTAGCTATACATAGGTATATAGGGAGATAGGCCTTATAAAGAGATAAAGAGGCTAGTAAATATAGTATTTATATTACTAACCCTACTTATAGCTATTTAGCTTTAAGTATGCTTAACTATAGCCTTTACTTTACTAGTAAACCTTTAATTATAATAAAATATTTACTTTTTCCTATAGAAATAATAAACTATTAGCTTAGTAAAGATATTAACCTAAAGAATAAATATATAAGTAAGTAGCTATATTAATATAGTAATTATATAGATATTAAATAAACTTAATAAAGATAGAAATAGCTTTAGTATTACTATAGCATAAGATATTATACTATAGCTAGAACCCTTTATACCTATATTAAAAGGTAGAATAAGAGAACCTATAAGAATAAGATAAACTTACCTTAATAGCACTATAAGTAATTTATTACGTGGTGGTATCGTTATGTAGTTAGTTGGAAGCAACCGTGAAGCTGTCATCAACGTTATTATAAACTGGTTATTAAACGTACCTATATGTTATGGTCTAGCTAATGTGCGACTGCAGTATTAGTAACTATAAATGAGAATAATCTTCTTAAGGGAGAAGAGAAAGAAAAGATCTGCAATCCTTCCAGAACTCCTGCCTTTATAGCTTATCCCATCTACTATTATATAGCCTAAGTAAAGAGGCTAGAGTAAGATAGACCTAGATATATATAAGGTCCGATTAGCTAGCATAAAGCTTAAGTTAAGAGGCCGACTTAAAGTATGTTAGTATGCGCGCCTAACTTATATTGCTTGTATAGCTTGTAAAGTCTAGCTTTTATAATATAGTTATTCTTCTTACTATAAAGATCTAAGCCTTAAGCTTAAATCTATTACATAGCCCCCTTCTTGCCACTAAAACGCCGTAATAGCAACGAAATATAAGCCCCCCTTTCTATTATATTCTTTCCTAAGCTCCCCTAGGTATATATAAATACTAGTTTAACATATAACCCACCTTTAACCAGTTATCTTGCTAACCAGATATAGGTCGCCAGCCCCCTGTATTTCTAACGTCTGTATAATAATATAAACCTAGTCCCCGGATTTTCTTATATTGCCTTTTGTTATTCCTTTTTTATTAACTATCTTGCTTTTATTAATTCTCTTATTTATACCTGTTTTAGGGATATAGTTATTTCTTTTTCCTATAAAACATTTTCTTCTTTCTTATAATATTATACCTATCTGTATATAAGTTAAATATCCCTAGTATAATTTATAATATTCAGTTACTAATAGTTTTAATATAAGAAGCATGTCCGCTATAGCAGAAGCTCCTCTGCCACCCCCCCTAAACCGTATATATAGCGGTCTTACTATAATAGGCAACTTAAATAATAAAGATACTACTAGCGCTACTAAGTATAAAGCATTCTGCATTTATTATGTAAATAACCTTTATATTCAGAGGGAGGCTAAATGCCTCCCTAACCCTTATGGCTATGCCTGCTATGCTTATTAGGTAAGTTACAGGAGTTATCTCTAGAAAAGAGAGCTCTTATTAATAAACCCTAAGTTATAGCAGACTATTAAGAATATACGCTAACTTACTAGTGCTAGGCATGTAATTAAAGTCCTAGCTATGCCTATAGTGCCTAGGCATAAGGCCACCTAGGCTATCCTTATAGTTAAATTTGTTTATACTAAACGTTGTTTTAAGGACGCTCTAAGGGCTGCCTATACTGCCGCTCCTACTGCTATTCCTACTACAAGCCTCCTCCCCGCTGCCTCCTCTGGTCCCCCCTCTATACCTATTACCTTTATAGTGCTAATAAATATACTATAGGCTGCTAATCTATTAGTTAAAATACACTAACTTTAAACCACTCTTATAGAGAGCACTATAGCTAGTAACTGCCTCTTAAAACATACCAGGGTTCTTACTAACTAACCCCTGTTCTTGTCTAAGCAGCCTGCCCTTAGGACTACCCCCCCTAACCTCCCTTTAGGGATAAGAGTTTTATTAAAACTCCCTGTCCCCCTTATTCCCTTAATTTTCCCTTAACCCCCCCTTCTCCCTTTAAAAATAGCTCTTATAGGGATATTAATAATACTATAACTAATACTATTTAAGAGGCTAAAGAGGAGGAGAATTACGTCTAAGTAGTGTAAAAAGCAAAGAAAAAGCACCTTTATAAGGAGGCTAAAGAGTAAAAGAAGTAGTAATAGCTATATACCGTTTTTTTTTTTTATATATAGGTTTAGATTTAGTTTATTTTTGTAGAATTTTATAGATTAAATCTAGTTTGCCCTCTGTTTAGGCCCATTATGGCTGTATATATCACCTTATTATGCTTTAAATCTCTCTAATACTACTGTCTCTAGGAAACTTTCTAAGGGCTTTTATATTAGCTAGGTATACCTAACCTATTTAACTAGTATATCCTGTTAGTTTTTATAACCTTATGCGTTTCTTACTACTAATATATCCTTTACTTTATATTTTATTAACTTTAAATTATCTTTATGTAATAAGAGTATTAGCCCTAGTCTAGAATCTACTAGTAGTTATAATAAAAGCAGGTTAAATATAGCCCTCTTTATTAAGTCTATATAAAAAATAGGGTATATACCCTATAGGATATTAAGTCAGATAGTAAGTAGTATTAGCATGTTTAAAACCTAATATTTTACCTTAACCTAGTTAAGTTTCCAGCTAGGGCAATTAGTCTTAATATAGTGCAGATTTAACTATATAAAGTCTCCTGCTTAGTATTGTTCTGCTGGTTATTAGGAAGCATTTACTACATCCTATTATTATTATTATATAAAGTTAATTGCTACCTAGGCTAGTGTTGTTCCCTCTTAGAGATATTCTAGGAATAATACAGCCCTCCCTTTAGGTAAAGTTAGACTCTTAGTTATGTTTAATACTTATTAAATTAGCTTAATATTAAACCCCTTTAGCGCCCGGTTTATGCTTAGCCTGGTTACTATAAACGTTTAGTTATTAAGCGCTATTTAGCAAGCCAGGAGATAATCAGCCTAATTATATTATAAAAAGGCAATAACTACTTAGAGGACTGCCTATATCTCTTAGTTTACTTGTTCTGTTCTGCCGTCTATTTAAGGGTAATATAATATAAATAATAGCTGTTTTATACCTACCTTTTTATAAATTATGGTTTAAAAATAGCTAAGCTAATCCAATCCGCAGTTAGAGATAATCTAGCAGGGAAAACCATAGAATTATTACTAGCAGTATTTAAAGCGTTCTGCGTACGCCTTAGCTGCTATACTTATTATTACCTCTAACTATATGTACTTAGAGAGGCAATCTGTAATAACCATTAGGTAGTGTAGTAACTCCTTGTTATATATAGGAAGATTAGTTATAAAATCCACTAATATTTATAACTAGTAATAGTTTACTACTAGTATAGGTTTTAAAAGCCCCTGTTAAAGCTATTAACTCTTCCTCCTACTATAATAGTAGTAATTTTATACAAACTATACTATGTCTTTTAATATCCTATTCTAGTAATAGTCTTTTTATAATACCTAGAAAGTAGTATTCCTCCTTAGGTAACCTAATATAAGTAAGTTATAAACCCGTTATATAAGCAATATAGTAAGAGGCTTATATTAGGGAATCCAGAGCCGCCCCTGGAATTATAGCGCTCCTTAGGTATTTAATATATAATCTGCTATCTAAGATTTAGTCCTTATAAAGGCGGGAAATTTCTGCTCTGCTATTTAAACTGCTTTTAATTTTATGCTATATAAGCTATCTATAGTAACTCCCTAGTTCTATAGATCTTAAAGGTATTTATCCTAAAAAAGGTTAAAACCTTATAGTAATGGCCCTGCTAAGTTTATGCTAACAACATCCTATGTAATTATTTTATCCGGATCATTATTATTCTAGTCGCCATCCTCCTCTAGCTTAGCCGTTATTTGCACTCCTACTAGGGATATATTGCCTATGTCTGGACTTTAGAACGGACGTATAATATACCCTATAGGACGGCTCCCCTGACCTTAATCTTACTTCTATTAAGAGAGAGCATTTAGCCTACCTGCCTGTGTACCTGGATAATATTAAAGGTAAAAATTAAAAAGAAATAATGTTTTAGCCTATCTTGCCTGCCTTTTTAACATCTCTTAAGGGGCTGTAAAATATTCCAGATTTTTATAGTTAGTAAGAATTATAAACAGTTGGACCACACTTTGCAGTTCTGCTAACCATGCCTTAAGATAAGAAATAATACTATAGAGCTCCTTATTATAAATTGTATAGTTCTGTTGCGCTGCTGTAAGTTGTGCTAAGTAATATATAATAGGCCGCTATATACCCTTTAAATTGCATTGTAAAAGGCATCTGCCTATTGCCTTATTAAAAGAGTTGGCTTTTACTTGTGTCTCTAGGTTAGGGTCCTATTATATGAGAATCAGGGATGATATAAAAGCTGTCTTAAGCGCCTAAAATGCCTTCTTACGTTTAGGAGTCTAATAGAACCTAGCTGCCTTCTTAGTAAGGTTAGTAAGGGGCCCTGCCAGGTCCGAGAAATTATTAATAAATTCCTGATAAAAGTTTGTAAAGCCTAAAAAACTCCTTACTCCACGTACTAATTAGGGTAACTCCTAGTCCTAAATAGCTACAATCTTTTCTAGGTTAGGACAGACAGCTTTTCCTACTTCCATAATAAATCCTAAGTATTTTACTTCCTAGACTATAAACGCACACTTATTAATATCTAAATATAGCCCGGCTTGTTCTAAACGGCATAGAACTTCTTATACTTTTTGCATATAATCCTTTTTTAAACCTCTGAAATAGATAAGAATGTTATCCAGGTAAGCCGTTATATAATCTCCTAATATGTTCCTTAATATATTATTAATATAATATTAAAAAGTAGCAGGCGCCCTAGCTAAACTAAATAGGCAAACCAGCTACTTAAATAATCTAAACCTAGTCCAAAACACAGTTAGGCCTTTATTCCCTTATATAACCTATAGTTTATAAAAAGCTATATAGACATTAAGTTTAGTAAAATACCTTGCCCTAGCCAGAGAGCAAAGCATCTTCTTAATTAAAGGGAGAGGATATTTATCCTAAACTATAACTTTATTTAATACTTAATAATTAACACAGAACTACTAACCCCCCCTAGCTTTCTTAACTAGCAGGACTAGAGCCCTAGCTAAAGAAAAGCTTGCCTAGATCTAACCTTTATTCTAAAGGTCTACGATTTATTTCTGAATTTCTAAAAGCTATTTCTAAGGCATATTATACAAGGGGGCCTAAGAGAGCTCTAGCTCTATTCTATTAGGGTTTTTCTATAGCTAAATGTAATAGTCTGCAGTCCCCTAGTATAGTAGTAATGTATTTACCTTTTCTTTATTAAATAAGGCTAGGAAATTTTAGAGCTCCTTAGGTAAGCGGTCTATTAGGGCCTAAGTAGGGTCTGCTATAGGTGTAACTATTAGTATAGAGGTTATATCCTGTAAGCTAGTAGCTAAGAACTGTATATCTATTTATTTCTTTGCTACTACTTATTATACTATTCCCCTATAAACAGAGCCTAATATTTCTATTATTAGATTATTAGTTTTCCTTATAGTTATTGCCTAAACCTAAAGATTTCTTAAAGAGCAGACTATAAGAGATTCTTATATAGTGTAAATTTTAATATTATATTGTTTTAACTAAGAGGTCCTTAAGATATATAAATAGGTAAGTCCTAGTATTATATATATAGAAACTAGGAAACTCTATCTATCTATATTAGCCATAAATCGGGTAAACCTTAATATCTTTATAGGACCCTAATGGAAACCCTCTTAGCCCTGTTTCTTAATAAACATGGCTATTTGTATTTGTTATAGTTAGGCTAAATTAATTATAGGAAATCCTATGCATTATGCAAAGGATTCGCTTATAGCAGCATAACTATCATAACCATTATCCACTTATACATTAGTAAAGGCTTCCTTATTAAACAGAACTAGTATTAAAAAGGGAGTTAAGTTTATATTTTTCTCTATCTGTTTATATACGCCTTTACCTACAGGTGGTATTTAGTAAGATAGCTTTCTACCTTTTTCTACCCCCTTATTAAGCCTTAAGCTTAGGGGCTATCTTTTTCTAAATCCTCTTTTACTTTAGATTCCACTTAAGGGCTTATTATTTCTATAATATAAATATTAAAATCCGGATAACGCACTAGAAGGAGGTAGCAAGCCTTTGCCTAATGGCTAGTAGTACTATAACACAGACATTAGTTATTATCTCTACAGGCCTGTATTGTTTCTACTAATACCCACTTAGTATAGGTTTAGCCTGCGTTTTAGTGCCCTATGGAAGATATAATATTTACTCTTATTATTTATATATTCCTATTCTTTTTACAAGACACGCTTAAAGGGAATTTAGTTTGCCCTTTATATTTAGTTTTTAATTATTCTTCTAGGTTATAAGACTTAATATTAAGGGTAATACCCTAAAGTCTTACTACTGCCTGTTTATAATTAGTACAGGGAATATCCCGCCCTATATAAAAATTACACATCTTTTTATTTAAGGCTATATATAGTTTTAATAATTTAATAAAATCCACCTATTTATATTCTTTAGTAAAAACCAATTTTTATTTAAAACAGACAAAAAAATCATTAAATGTTTTGCTTAAGCGTTGTTTTACTTAGTTAAGTTTAGTAATAGCGCATTCCTATTAATAAGGGTTTATAAATAAGAAGTTAAGATATCCTAAAAAATTATTTAAGAAGTAACTAAGGGTTTCTCTAGCCTTAAAGAAAGAAGCGACCCAGGCCCTAACCTTAGCTAATAGATATTAGTATATAAAACACTATTTATCCTAAGCACTCCTAATAAAGTCACTATTAGCTTATAGTTTATAAGCTAAGAGGTTGCGCCACGCCTAGTATTTAATTTAATTCCCGTCATATAGGTTACCTATATTAAGAGGCTTCCTCTTAGGTTTTTTCTCTATTAAAGGATCTTTATATTATCCGCCCGCGCCTAAGGCGCCCGCACCTTAGGTAAAGGGTGTAGCTAAAGCGGTTATAATCCTAAGCTGCTTAGATAGTATTATAACTTAGTTAGTAGTATCCTAGTTTATTTACTTATGTATAGCTATAATATATTAAAGCCTTATTAATTCCTATATGGCGTCTATCCCTGCTAAATCGCCTACTATATCAGGCCATATCATGCCCTATTATGTTTTATTTATATTAAATATTACCTTTCTATAAAACCTGTAAAGGTTTTTAAAATAAAGATAAAAGGAAAAAGATTATATATTATAGTCTAGCTAATATGTAACTATAGTATTAGTAACTATAAATAAGAATAATCTTCTTAGGGGAGAAGAAAAAGAAAAGATCTATAATCCTTCTAAAACTCCTGCCTTTATAGCTTATTCCATTTACTATTATATAGCCTAAATAAAGAGGCTAAAGTAAGATAAACCTAGATATATATAAGGTCCAATTAGCTAGCGTAAAGCTTAAGTTAAAAGGCCGACTTAAAGTATATTAGTATGCGCGCCTAACTTATATTACTTATATAGCTTATAAAGTCTGGCTTCTATAATGTGGTCATTCTTCCGACTGTAAAGATCCGAGCCTTAAGCTCGAATCCATCACACTATATATACTATTATTAAGTCATATAGTTAAGTATATTTTATAAAGGTTATTATTTATTCTTAAGTCTTACTAGCTATATAAATAGCTCCTTTATATATATATACAGATTATATATTACAGGTTATCTTATAATAAGTACCCCTCCCTTAAAGATAACTATTCTAGTTATTCTATAGGGTCTAACCTAGCTAGTAGCAGAAAATAATAAAGAGAAATTAAACTATAGGCATCCTTTATTAGGTGCTAAGAATAGAAAATAATAAAGTAAAATAGCTAATCTGTAATAATTATCTTCTTAAATATAGAAAATAATAAAATAAAAGAAAACCTTCCTAGGCTAATCTATTTCTGCCATTCTAAAAGCAATATCCTTAAAGGTCTTTAACTAATTCTTACTATATATTAGTAAATATTATAGCTTTATTATTTATAAGCTCTAGATCCGTTAGTTATTATCTTTTAGTGCTATTATTCTCTTAAGGGCTATTGCTAGTAACTAGTCTCTTATTTAGCATTCTTAGATCCCTAGCCTTAATGCTTAGTTTTAGTAAACCTTTAGTAAACTATACTATTATTAGTATTATTTTATAAGCAGATCCTAAGGCCTGCTTAGTAATAATAGTACTAGTATTATAAGATAAAAATCCTTTTATAGTAAACTAAGCAGGTCTTAGTCTTATTAGTATAACTTCTCTTCTTAATATTATGCCTTTTAGCAGAGGTGTTCTTAGGACTAGCTTGCTTAAGGTAGTCCTTTTACCTATATCTTATAGCTTTCTAACATTATATACTACTTCTTAAACAAACTAGTCTAAGGCTGCTATATTAGTATTTACCTTATTAATTATAGTAGTATAAGCATTAACTATCTTTTTAACTTTACTAAGATAGTCTTTAAGATTTATAATCTAATGTTTATATTCCAGGTTTATATATATTATCTTAACTTTCTTTAGGATTATCTTTTTTATAATAGCCTTACTTATTATACTATATGTCGGAATCGCTCGTATGGAGGATGGAAGGAATACGCTGCATTAACTAGGAATTATAGGTTGTATACAGAATGCATGCACCCTAATTAGCTAGATTATAGGTTATATAACGTAGGGCTGTACTATAGCTATAATACTATATCTTTATATTATAGCCTACTTCTTCTCTCTTTCTTAAAAAATAAATAGAATTAATTATTAAACCCCCCCCCCTACATTTATGCTGTAGCATACTTATAACCTATGTATTACTAATACTAATTAGTAGTTGCTAATAACTATAGATTTACTAGGTTATATATAGAAGAGACTTATCTAAATGCTTTTACTTATATAACTATAAGAAAATCCAATATTATACTAACTAAAGGATTATTTCTTTAATTATTAACTTTTACTACTTGTTTATAATAATAAGAAGACTTAACTCTTATAAATCTTTCCTTTTATTATTAACTATTACTTATTTATAATTAAAACCAGATCTTCATTATTATTTATAGAGAATTAACTAATGCTAACTACTTTAATTAGTACTAAATATAAAGCTTGACTTAACCTAAAACACTAAAAATATTATTAAGTTAAGGAAAAATAGATAATTTTAATAAATAAATCTAAAAGGATATTTATAAAAAAGAACTTTTAAAGAGCATGTTGGTAACGCTCAGGTTACAAGTATGCTGCAGCACAAATGTAGGGGGGGGGGGGTTTAATAATCAATTTATCTATGTCTCTAAAAGAGAGAAAGAAGCAGGCTATAATGCAAAGGTATAGTGTTATGGCCACGGTATAGCCCCAGGTCACATGACCTGTAGTCTAGCTAATTAGGGTGCATGCATTCTATATGCAACCTATAATTCCTGGTTAATACAGCGTATCCTTTTTATTATCCATATAAGCAATTCTAACACTTGCAAATTCTCTCTTTATTAAAGAAGAAGAGGAATCGCTCCGAAAAATGCATAAAACGCCCTAATAATCAGATATTAATAAACCGGCAATAAAGCGAAAAACATCCTTTAAATGAATAACTTTTATTAGTCCAGGCCGAATAGTTATGGAGGCAAAGAGTGTTGTAAGGGGGGGGGGCCAAAGGGTGTAATTCCCGCGTTTAATCCTACCAAATTGGGCGCTTATAATCGCGTTCGAATTCATCGAATTTGAGCTCTTTATTAGGCGCTTAATTTGTTGTTAAATTTAGTAGGGAATTGGGACTTTTCTAATCTTTGGTAGCTTTAGCGGCGGCTCCTGCGGCAATTCTTGTGATAGGTCTTTTAACCCATCCTTTTACACGAATTTAGACTTTATTTCTCATTATAAAGGTCTTAAGAGCTTTGTTTAGTAAAGCTTTTATTATTACATCCACAGGATTATTATTGTCATTAATCCAGTGTATCTCAGCCACTTCCCTCCTCTTATATAACTACTATAAAGCCATAATATTAATTAT
>AFQZ01001189.1:0-15440 GCA_000222935.2 Aciculosporium take MAFF-241224
ATAAGCTATATATCCTATAGCTTATAAGCAAGACCTCTGTTTGTTTTACTTACTTATAAGTAAGAGACTTCCAATACTGCTGTGGGATAGTATTAGGTATAATTAGGCGTGCCTTCTTATATCTAGCTATACCTCACAATAATAGTAATATAAGAAAAACTAAAGAATAAAATAAAATCACTAAAGGAATTAATAATAAAAGTTATCCTAAAAATAGAAATAATAAAAGTATAAGCTTTTATTAGAACTTTTATATAAATTACTATAAATATAGGAGAAGAGATAGCCTAAGTAAGAACTAACACAGGAGGCTTATAGGCCTTAATTATAAAAGCGGTTAGTAGTAGAGTAGAAACCACGGTTAAGAAGGCAGTTAAGGAGGTAATAAAAGCTGTTTATAGGACTAGATTAGTGGTTAGGGGGACTTAAGTAAATATTACAGCTTGCGGAGTTACAGGGTAGAATATAATAATACCTTTAGCCTAAACAGAGGGTATGGCAATACTAGCCTGCTATTATTAAAAAGCACTAGTAAAAGAAAGTACTATTAGTAAGGCAGTTAGGAATAAATTACTAGGAGAGATTATAAAGGCAGTAAATAGTGCTATTAGCGTAAAGGAGGCAGTAGTAGCATGCTGATTATAGAGTGGAGATATAGTTATTATGTTTATAAAAGCAGGGAGGAAATAAAAGGAAAACACGGCCTAGGTAGGAGTTGCCTTTAGACCTAAGGCGGAAGTAAATAGGAAGATATTTAGTATGATTATTAAGGGATTCCTAACATAATTAACAAACCACTTTATAATTAAGAATATAAGGAAGAACATTAAAAAGGAGAATAGATTAAATATAGCAAAGATAATGGTATGGAAGCTAAGAGGAATAGTAATAAGGGCACTATTAGTAGTTAGTATTAAGGGCACTAAGGCAGCAAACCGACTATACCATAGGGGAATAGTATACTAAGCAGAGATTTTTAATGCTAAGCTATATAACAAGATGATCCACTTAAAGCAATATTATAACTACTATAAGATTAGACATATTACTAGATACTATAAGAAGAAAGCAAGATACAGCAGGTATGCTACTAGAAAACACCCTAAGGGAGAGAGGACTTACCTAATATTAACAGGCAAGGTATAGGAGAGATACCTAAATTATATAGGGGTATATCTAGCATGGTCTTAACTATGCTTAGTAAGTAATAAGAAATAGCAGCAGGCTAAGGAGGCTTATGCTATAAGGCTGCTATTCTTCTATAACTATTAGTCAGAGGTCACAACGGCTACTACAGGCAAGGGTTATTAGGGAGAAGAAACCAGGGGACTAATAAAGAGGTAGCTAAGAGAAAGAAGTATATAACTAAGGGGCCCTTCTGTAAGACAAACCTATAAGCTAAGATTAGAACAATAGAGACCGGCAGAGGAAGGCACAATACTAGCCTTTTTACAGCTGACTAAAGGGCCAAACAATACCAGAGCCAGCCCAACCAGGGTGCTCTAAAGCACACAATAGAGTACATAATTAAGGTTATATACTAGAATACATAGAAGAAAAGCAATCTAGTATATCTGGCATTAGGGCATAATGTTAGCCCTAAGGTAATAGCCATCTAGAAACCAGGAGGCTATAATAGTATACCACCAAATCCATCTTAGAGACACTATATATTAGTAATATATAGCAGAAGAATAGCGATTTATATACACTAGAAGGTTAAGACAGGACTTTAGACTACAGGGAGGGGGGAGGATTAGTATAGTATTAAGCTATATAGAGTAAAGATATATAATATTTATTCCCTGGCTTATAAAAGGAAGTAGCAGACGCCTTTACAACACTTTGCTAATACCTAGGTAAAGGGCCAGAGTGTATTCGTAGGGAACTTTAACTAATATTACCCCTTATAGGACAGATTTAGCTGAATATCTCTAGGGCATAATAAGATATTAGAATTTATAATAAGGTGGCAACTTGGCCTAGCTATGCCGTTTAGGGAAGTAATAAGGAGAGAACATGGCAGTAGGGATAGCACTATTAACCATGCATAGACCACCTATAACGTTAGTATTGAATTTATTAGGCTAGTAGAAATCGCCAGATCTAACCATATACCCTAGCTTATTAGCATTAGGACAAATAAGGAATTAAGCAATAGCCTAGGGTTGGTCCGGGGTTAGAGGACAGTAGATAAGAACCTTATTATAGTAAAGGCTTTAAACAGGCTTAGAAAGAAGGGGTTAGAGCTTCTACTGTGTAACTGGTAAGAAATTAATAACTATATACAGTAGCTTACCTAACAGCTCATAGAGATAGCTAATATAGCAGCACTTAAGTAACCTTAAGAGCGCAGCAAACCATAGCCTTAGTAGAATAAAAGGGTAAGGGATGTAATAGTAGAGGCAAGACGTGCTAATAAGCAGTAGTAGTAACAACGGACATAGGAAGCATAGCAGGCCTTAATAAAAGCTATAAAAAAACAGGATTGTATTATCTTAAAGAAGAAGAGAAGTAGCTGGCAATAGGCAGTTAGTAAGTTATTTAGGTCTAAAGGGAGTCTTTAGACCCTAGAGCATTAGGCCTGGCTATGGAGTGGACTTTCTCCTAAAAGGCAACAGGTCCTACTACTAACCCGGCTAGAAGATAATAGTAGGGAGGAGATAATAGAGGTTATATATAAGGGTAAGGTAAGGGCATTTACAGAGAGGTTCTTCCCTTTATCCGCAGCTAGGGCTCTAGGTCTGGAGGCAGAGGAGGGAATAAAATACTATAATAATAATTAGGTAGTTCCTGTGTTTATAGAGGAGGAAATTAAAGAGGTTATAAAGAATATAGTAAGTTAGAAAGCCCTAGGACCGGATAAGCTACTAACAGGTTTCCTTAAGCTATGTAAAGCAGCCTTAATATTATGTTTAACACGCCTTATAAATGCTTGCTATAGCTTAGGATATTATCCGGCCTCCTTCTAATAAGTAAAGGTAATAGTTCTATATAAACCTAGGAAGTCCCCTAAGGAGTTAGGCAGACCAGGGGGGTAGAGGCCGATATTGCTGTTAAATACGATAGGCAAAGTAATTAAGGGAGCTATTATAAGGAGGATTACTATTATAGCAAAGGAAGGCTATATACTACTGGATATATAAATAGGTAATAAGGCTGGCAGATTAATAGAGATAGCACTAAGCATGCTAAAAGAGGTTGTGAGAATAGCATGGTATTACTAGGGAATAGTATTATTACTATAGCTAGATATTACTAGGGCATTTAACACTGTTAGCTATAAATGATTAATCTACACTATAAAGGAGTTAGAACTGCTAGGGTGGATGGCCAGATAGGCACAGGGCTTTACGTTAAAAAGGAGAGCATAATTAGCGTTTAACGAACGTATTACTAAGGAAATCCAAGTTACTGCAGGGGTTCTGTAAGGGTTGCCGGCATCTCCTATCCTCTTCCTGCTTTATATTATGCCACTATATTGCAGACTAGTGGCAGTAGAATTAATGTTAATATTGGGGTTCTTAAATAATATAAACATTATAGTATATAGAAAAACAGCAGAGAAAACAAAAGTATAACTAAAAAGAGCCTGGAGAATATGTAAGGAGTAGTTAAAGGAGTATAAGCTAAGGTTTAACCCAGGAAAGAGCAAGCTAATATACTTTATAAGGAAGAGGCAGGCGATTATAATAATAATTTAACTTAAAAGAGCAACAATACAACTGATATAATTAGCGCGATTCCTAGGGGTTTGGATTTACTAGAAGCTTTGTTAGTTAACCTATATAGAGAAGGTAAATACTAAATTATTATAGCAGAAATTAGCGCTTATAGTGCTGGCTGTGTTTATATAGGGATGCCAACTAGAGTGTGCAAGATCCCTTTATATATAGGTAATAAAAAGCATAATAGCCTATAGAGCTGGGATATACCATACCTGTAGCGAGCTAAAAGGGGTAGTATAGGGGGTAGTAAAGGCATTTATAAGGGAATAGAATAAATGCTTAAGGCAGGTTATAGGGGCATATAAGGCAATACTAGTAATACTCTTAGAGACAGAAGCAGCAGTGCTGCTAGTAGATCTGTACCTTAATTACATTAAATAATAATTCTACTAAAGACTTAAGGATAGTAGTATAAGTAAGAAGATATAGCAGGCCTGTAAGTTAATAGCATTGCAGCTATAACGCCAAGGAAGAGGCCGCTAACATAATCACTATAAGGCGTTTCTTAATGCCCCCCCCCCCCTCCCTAGCAGCCTTATAGCTAGACAGGAATTAGAGAGGGAGTGGGAAAAATAGTAGATCTGGCAGAGGCATAAGGCTTAGGTAAGAAGAGGACGGGTAAAAGCAATAGCAGCAAATAAGGAACCTAACTTTAAGAGCATAAAAAAGATAGCAAAGCTTTATAATAGCCTGCTTAAGCATAAATCTACGGCCCTAGTTCAGCTTTAAACAGAAAAAATAGGGCTAAATGCCTTCCTCTATAACAAACAGGTGCCTAAGGTAACTTTACTAATATGCTAATACTAGGGAGAAGATAAGGATATTTACTACCTTATCCTATTATACCTAGAATATAACTATCTAAGACTAATTCCGGCAGTGCCTATAATAAGAGATCTATGGGAACTTAGGGCAGCACTTAATAACAAGAAGCTAGCACTAAATATTATAAAGTAGGTGCTTTTAACTAAGCGACTTTAGTAGTACAGGTTAGCAGAGGAGCTTAGTAAGGCGTGGTAGATATATAATAACAAGGCTAAGAAAGGGACCAGAGGCAATGGAAATAATAGGATAGAGGAGGAAGAGCCGGACTAGGAGGGAAGGTGCTTATAGGGGGTTTTTACTAACATACTAACCTTTTATATAAAGCACAACCACACTTTTATTATTGTCTGCAGTTCCGGGGAACTGGCAGATATCTTATACTAATAGTTGGAAACAATAAAGACTCTATATCAGAGGCTTAGCAGGAGCTATATAGAAGAATATGGGTTTTCTCCCCTATCTTAGGGTTTTTTCTATATTAGGAAGTTAGTTGATGAACTAGTTAGTGGCTCTAGCTACCTAGCGTACATGAATAATAATAATCAAACGACACCAAACACGTTCGTTCGCCCAAAATATGCCGGGTATCGACCACCTACCGCACCGAGGACCCCCGATGAGCTACCGCTACCGACCGCATCGCCGCCTACTACCCAGGTAGCCGGCTACCTATATATAATATGCCGCATCCCGCACACCCCCGCCAGCCCGGCAACATGCCTGATTCGTACAAGAAGCTCGGGGAACAAGAGTTTAAAAAAAGCGTCCATCACGCAAGAGCAACAGGAAAGAAGATGAAGAGGAAAGGAACCCTTTTCCGCGTCATGCCACCACGCCCATCTGACATCACCGTGCAAATACCTTGACAACCCCGTCCCCCCCCCCGCTTACAACCCACCGCCCGTCCTGGCTCCATACGCACGAGCAGATGCCCTCCCCCCGCATCACCCGGTGACTCGTAATCTCCTGCGTACAGCTCCTCTTTTCCAGACTCCAGAACCGCAGAGACGCATCGTGGCCCGCGCTGACGAGCTCGCGCCCGTCGGGGCTGAGCGACAGGCTCGAGATGGCGTCGGGGTGCGCAAGCATGTTGTACGTGCATTGGCCTGCAACAGGTGATTAGCAAGCAGGCCAGAACAGGGGGAGGGGGGAGAGTCACAGGTCACGCTCACCACTGTTGGCGTCAAAAAACTTGACGTAGCGATCCTCGTGCCCCGAAATGATGGTCCCCTCGACGCCAGAACTGCCCACCGATCGTCCGCCCGTCGGCCCCCCCGAAGCGGCTTCGTCCTCGGCCCCTAAACTGCCACCATGATGCTGGCCGCCTTGGTCCAGGGCCGTCGTCGCCGCCACGACCGCATTGACGCCCGTCTTGGCCGAGCCGTCGTACGTCTCCATGCTATCCATCGACCCGATCTGCTCCCCCGTCTTGGTGTCGTAGACAATCACGGCCGCGTCCGAGTACGACACGACGAATGCCTGGCCGGATGTCCCCAGCGACGTGATGCACGTCGGGCTCGCCCCGGAGCCGTCCGCGCGATAGCTGACGTGCACCAACGTGTGGTGGAAGGGCGAGTTGGACGCGACGCTGGCCTGCGGCGTGTTGGAGAAGCCGCTGCCCGAGCTCATCGAGTTGCCGCGCACGCGGCCGCCGCGGCCGGACGCGCCTCGATTCGGCCCCGGCTGTGCTTGTGGTGAGCTCAGCTGGGGCGGGGCGCTGACGGACCACAGCCGGACGGAGCCATCCGCCGCGCCAGATACGAGCAGGATGCGATCGGGGCTGCCGTAGCGACTCGACGATCCAAACATGGCACCCAGGGTCGTGGGCAGCACGCACAGCGCCCACACCGCATCCGTGTGGCCTTCCAGTGTCGCCTTGGGGTCTACGCGGCCCCTTTCCCACACGCGAATCGTCCTGTCTTGTCCGCCCGAGAAGATCCAGCCATCCCCTTGCGCGCGGCCGCCCGTGGCAAAGTTGGGCGCCGACGTCCATGAGCTGAGGCAGAGCACTGATCCAGAATGGCCTCGGTGCGTAAAGTTGGCAATGATGTCGAGATCCGACACCGATCCGCCGAGGGACGAGCCCGGCGGGTGGCCGTCAAGTCTGGGTATGTGAAAGCGTTTGATCATGCCGTCATCGCCGGCTGTGCAAATCTCGGGCTCCCCAGGACTGCCGCCGCCAGAAAAGATGACGGTCCGCACAGTATCTAGATGGCCGCGCAGCCCAAACCTCAGCTTGAAACTTCCGCTGTCCGACTTTTGCGCATTGACTGCCAACTCGTGCTCGCCGCTGCGCCGTCGGGACATGGAGCTCCTCCGTCTATGGCCACCACTGGGTACTCGGTGCGGCGACTTGGGCAAGTAGTCGGCATTCGGGAATACATCTGTGTCGGGACGAGTGGTGGCCAACTGGGAAACCTGTTGGGCGGCGCCTGGTTCGGGAAATATGCCCTCTGAGAAATCCCATCCGTCGGCATCGGGAGACAAACCGCCCTTGGCTCGTGTCTCGGGCGCATTTTGCATGCCGCCAGACGCCCCCGCGGCGTGGTTTGCGCCAGAAGCATTCTCATCGACGGAACGCGTCGTGACCGATGGTGTCGACCAGTCGTTCGGAGCTCCGTACATGCCCTGCTGATTGTCTCCTGAGGAGCGCAGCATGGGTTGGGCATGGGGCTGGGGCTGGGGCTGGAGATCTGCCTGTCTGGCGGCAAAGCTGGACGGGGCCGCCTGTTGTATCTGAGATGCCGGCGCTGCCGCTGCGTTTTTCTCAGACGGCTGTCGTGCGTGCATGATGTTGAAGTCCTGAACATGGTTCGGCGTCTGGCGTTGCTGAACCGGGTACTGTCGTTCCAAGTGCTGCGGAGGAGGCATACCGTAAGCCTCCATCTCGCGCAGGTCCTCCATTATTGGTAGCGGAGGCGAGTCGCGAGGCGGCTGTGGATTGGCAGGCGTAATCATCAGGTACATAAACTCGGACTGGCACTGGTCGAGGAACGACTTGAGCTCGTTTCGGTGCGTGTCGTCATCGAGTTTCTCGACTTCGGCGCCTTCGACGCCGGGAACTGTGTGTTTATCCGAGGAAGCTAGATGAGACAGAAAAAAACCAAAAAAAAAAAAAAACCGATTAATGAGATGCAAACGGAACATCAGCAATACACCATGATTGGAACAACCCACAGCAAAGTTTCTCCTGAATTTTGGCGGCACGCTCATTCTTGGCCGCCGCATGCCCTTCCTTCGCCGCACTCCCCCTAAGCTGTTCCGCTTGCCCTTTCACTTTTCGCTCCAGAATCGTGACATATTTCTTGAGAGCCCTTTGCGTAGCATCGGCTCTCCTTGCCTGGCCCTCGAGATTCGCTATCCTCCCCCGCATCTCCTGCTTCTCGATTTCCCACGAATTTCTATCCCGCTCGTGTCGATGCCATTCCGTCTGCAAGAAGCGCATTACTCCCTGGAGCGTGTACTCGGTCGCCTGAGGTTGGTTCGGGCCATTGGCCTGCATCCCCATGCTCATCTCCACGCCGGCCACGCCGTTGCCAACACTGGGGCCCATCATGGCGCGCCTCGTTGAATGGGCCGGCTCATCGAGAGCTCTCGCCAGACGAAGGGAGGACCGTTAGCCTAGCACCGTGACTTTCGTGGGCAGTGCCGGCGGTGGCAAAGAGCAGACACGAAAAAAAAAAAAAAGGATGGGTCGGGGCACGAAAGGGCGTTGCGCAGCACCAAGACAGGACAGTAGTGAGCTTTTTGTTTCGTGACGGAGCTCGAGTCGGACTGAAACGAAAGAAGCCCTTGTTGCTCTCTGATTCTGAAGCCCGAGGTGTGCTGTTCGGTTCTGGCCGGTGGGCCAATCAGAGGCTGCATGTAGCTCGAGCTAAGGCCGCAAGGCAGAAACAATCCGCCCTCGCCCCTTGATTATTTGTCGACTTTCTTGGTCGAGCCCAAATTTGCCTCCGGGGGGGCTGCCGGGGGCCGCCTGCGGCGGACCTCGCTTGATTTCGATACAAGAGCTACATGAAATGACACCAAGGTCCGGATATCCCTCCGGGGGCCCTGCCGGGGGCCGGCCGCGGCGAGCTCCCGCCTCCGGCGGTTCCGCACGTTGCTTGCATTTTGCTCCTCGCCGCTCAATCACTTTCAGAAACGCCCCATACCCCATGTGCATGATTTTCCCTTGAAAAAAAGAAAAAGGGGCAAATACAAGCAAACATACGCCAGGCTATCAGACTATTCCCCCCGAAGACCGAAAACTTGAAAACTCCACCTACAACTCCAGCTCTTCCACCTCCATCCCACAATCCACGCACGTCTTCACCGTCATGCCCTCCTCGTTCTCAACAGTGCGACCCCACTGGTGAACATGCTTCCCCTCACCTATCGAGTCCCCAAACTTGCTAGCCCCCGACTTAGCCAAGGTGCCCGCCTGCCGCCGAAAAGCATCCGTCCTCGTCTTGCGCTTCAAGTCCATGAGCTTCTCCTTGAATTTCGCCTCCTTGCGCGCCTTCTTCTGCGTCTCTCGTCTCTCGTACTCTGCATCGAGCGCCTCCGCAGATCCCCATTTGGTCCGTATGGCATAGTCTTCGACTTGGAAACGCAGGAAGAGCATCATGTCGTGCCAGTGTGATTTGTGGGGATTCGGGCGAGAAAGATGGGGTAGGAGTTCTGCATCTCGCAGTTCCGCTGTGCGCTTATTAGTCTGCGTTCTTTTCGTCGACAATGAAATGCCGCGGTTGTCCCTCCGGGGTCCCTCCGGGGGCCCTGCCGGGGGCCCTGCCGGGGGCCGTCTGCGGCGAGCTCCCGCCTACGGCGGTGGCAAAGCAAAAAAGGACAAAACCCAAAAACCAAAAATCAAATACTAGAAAAAAAAGAAAAGAAGAAGAAGAAGAAGGAGGAGGAGGAGGAGGAAACTACACGATCCGTAAGCAAATAATCCTGTTTACACTCCGTCTTGGTCAAAAGCGAATACTTCTCAGGATACCTCTCCTTGCACCTATTGCAAACAGAAACACAAAACACCTCGTTCCACACGAAATCAATCTCCAGGCTCTCGCACTCCCTGCACTTCTTCTTATCCGCCTCATCCTCCAAGACACTCAGCCCCGGCTCAAACGGACCCGCCTTCTGCCGCTGAAGTTTCCTAATAAGCTGCATCCGCTCCCACTCCTGAATCGTCATGTCCTTGGGCCGCTCTTCTTGTCCGGGCTGCCCCGGTTT
This sequence comes from Aciculosporium take MAFF-241224, assembly GCA_000222935.2. NCBI lineage: Eukaryota > Fungi > Ascomycota > Sordariomycetes > Hypocreales > Clavicipitaceae > Aciculosporium > Aciculosporium take. The sequence continues at coordinate 9,768 of AFQZ01001189.1, forward strand.
CTTGCCGCCGCCAAGGGCATAGTTGTGCGGATCGTCCTCGGTAGACAGGAACCCACCCTTTGTGTCCGTCATGGAGCTCATGTTGTAGTCGACGAATTTCGTAAACTTGCGCGCGGGGCGCGGCGCCTCGTCGGGGCCTTGATTGCGGCCATCGCGATTGCTGCCGGACCGGAACGACGCGGGACCATTCACGAGCGCAGCGTCGTACGAGCGCTTCCCGTTGACGGGTTTCGCGATGTGGACCTTGTCGGTGGCGATGAAACCGCCGGCGGATCTGGGGACGGCGGGAACGACGCCGGAAGCTTGCTGCTCGGCTTCACGCTGGACTCGGAGAGCTTTCGCCCGGAGCCGGTTCTCTTCCTGAGGCGTCCTGTTAGCCGGGGGGGGTGTTTTTTCCCCGAGTAAAGTGAGCTGGCGCGCTATTTCGAGAATGGGAAGACTGACAATTCGTCGAGTCACCTCTGGGGTTGGTTGCGGTGCGACCGTTGCCGCCGTTGGGGGATTGGACGGTGGGGTGCCGGGTCGCTCCATTGATTCGAGATACCGCGGGGAGGCCTGGAAGATGGTCGCAGCCGGTTGCAATGTTGAAATAGGGCGCCGTCGCGGGATATTGGTAGTCTAGAGGCGGGTGGGTGGTGGAGATTTTCTTCACGGCGACGGACCGGAGGGGGCGAGATTGATGCATGTCACCACTGCCCATGACGCCACTGCCACCGACCCCAGTGCCGGATTTGGGTCGAATGAGCCGCTAGGCTGGCCACTAACCCATCTTCCCAGACCACATCCATCCATTGCTTGAGAGAAGGTTTGCATCGACGTTGTTTCATCGTGGCGTCGACGTGTTGACTGTGGATGCTGTTGCGGATAGAATGACATTGACATGAGGAAAAGGCGGGTTGTTGCCCTCCTTCTACTCCTTTCGCACTCCCTTTTCTCGCTTCTCTCTTTTATGGTGCCCGCGACCACATTTCACCTTCATGTGGCATACTTATTGAGTCAAGACCATGTCTGCAAAAACATCAGCCAAGGGAGAAATCCGAGCTGTGACATGGACAATTCATCTACTTGCTTTCTAGTCACATAGGACACGCCATGAACTGTCATGTAGGTGACCATGCCAGTTGGTCTAAAGACGCCATTCCATCTCGCCAACTCACTTTTCACAGTGTATCACTCGCCTTGGCCCGAGAAGTGACCATGTTCCTTTTGTAGCTGCCCTACTCCCAGTGCCTCGACCCTATGTGGACAGTACAATTCTTTTCCCCTGCCTTGAGCATGCGTGTAACCACCTCTGTCCCAGCATGTCCTTTTCCTTTTTTATCTTCATTCTCTTCCTGAAAAGCACACGCCGCGTGTGCTCCCGCTCTGTAAATGTCTCGCATGCTGAAGACAGCATCTACTCCTCCTTGGCACCGCCGCTACCGGACTTCTCGGCGGCCTCGACCGCCTTCTTGTCGCTCTGTACTTGGCCCTGCTGCATGGCGTTCATGAATCCCGCAGCTGCCTTGAACGGGCGCTTGAGATCACCAATGGCAGGCCGGCCATAAACGTGAATCTTGGTCAGGTTGCTCTCGAGGGCTGACTTGACCGGCAGGATGGACTGGATGAGCAAAGGGTTGGTGTACTTCATGTACAGGTGCATAAAGGCCATGATGGCGATACCCATCATCTGGCCACGGAAGAGAGCCTTGAGTTGATCCTTGTCGTACGCCTGAATGGTCGTGGTAACGAGCTTGCCTTCTTCGGTGGAGCCCATTGGCGGGGGTTCGACGTATTTGAGGGTGGTCAAGTCTACCAAAGGCGCAAATGTTAGCCCGGCCTGGGTTCCCTTTCTGTTCTTCGTTTGATCCTGTTCTACAACCCTTTCTCCCATGTATTTTTCGAGTGCGACTAAACAGCCAGCGATGATCTCGGTTCGGGTAAGCAATCTAGTGGACAACAAGACTTGCCTTTCTTCTTGTTAATCTGAGCCTGGATGTACAGATACAACAGCGCAATGAGGACATTGCTGCCCAGGTAGACGGCGCGAACCGTCATGAGAACATTGGGGTCATCAAACGGGATTCGTTTCGATACCTGCATCATGCCCAACATGATGACAAGGTTGGTACTAAAGAAGGTGTGGTAATGTTAGTCTTTAATTGTCCGGCCCGATGCACGTCATTCGTCTTTTAGGCCATCTAGGGAAGAAGAATGCAAAAGTACAGAAGCGCAAAAATGCATCGACTCACATTTGGGGACTGAGGCCGGCCATTGTGGAGTGCAGGCGTTTGTTGATACGCGAACAAAGAAAACGAGTCAAGTCTGCGGCAGACAAAGAAAGAGGATGGGACTGGACGAAGAAGGGTGAAGACGATTTGATGAGATTTTGCGGATAGCTGGCACGCGATGAGGTAGAAAGGAAAGGCAAACGTGGTCGCAAGACACCAGGCGAGGCGAGGCGAGGCGAGGCTGGGGCTGGTCCTTTGCGTGCGTGAGTGCTTGAGCGAGTGGCGCATGCGTGGCGGATGGACCCTCATTCCTGAGGAAGGTTCTTTCCTTGACGTTCCATGCCGTCATGGATCTGCCAGATTGCATTGCATCCATGTTCCTCTCCCTCGAATAGTTGTAACCTTTCCGCGTGGCAAACGCCGACGCCATTCTTGCATTCACCTCATTCGTACTCGGTCCCGGACTCCCAACCGATTTGCAATAATTCAATGGATGGCATTTACAGACCCTACGGCATATTACTCTTGCCGGGGAGCGGGAACGGGAGGCAACCGGGAACAAGAGCCTGCCAAAATAAATACCCGAGCTAATGCCAATCACGAAATAGCACGTCCAACCATTAGGATCCCATCCGGCAAGCCACAGGAGCGTCTGCATAATAGAAGATATTCGCCTCTAATGTTCTTCACGTCTTTATTCTTCACGTCCGTGGTGCACCCGTTCTTGAGAATATGCAGACGGCTGCTGCTCGCGCAAGACGGGGGGCCAGATGCTCTGACCAGGGCTACATGTGCGTTGACTGGCTGTATTTGGATGGTCCCGAGATCAAGCAAAGGCATTGCAGGCAGGCAGTACTTGGTCCGCATGAATTTTTTCGACAGCTGAACGAGGTGTGATGGACAGTCTGTTGTTGGTGACAGGCCAAGTCGCATGTCCGTTTGGCCTGCAGTGAATCTTGTTGCAACCTCGGGTCGTTTTTGTGCAGACGCTTTCATACACCCGAGAACAATGCAATTCACCATTTGAAGCCAATTTCGTCATGGTACCTGCGGAGTGAACCTGCATGAACTGCATCCCATTCCAGCGCGTGGCACAAGAGCACAAGGCGGACCATCGACGTTTGGTGACATGGATGGACCATGCTTGTTCAACTGGGAAATGAACACAAGGAGAAAAAGAGTTGATTTTAACAGCAGCCAGGAATCGTGACGAATAGGGTTCCTTTGTTCGGAAATTCCAGCAAGAGAAACGCAGGTCAACGACAAAGGCCTCAGCCACATCGGCAGCAAAGACCTTTGCAAGGAAAGCAAAGGGGGCAGCCAGCGGCGAGCACGTTTCCAAGAAGTGTTGCCGTCAAATTGTGGCATGGGAAGTGGGTTTTTTTGATGTGGAAGCGGTTTGATTACCAAAAGAAGCCAAAACAAAACCCTCTTTCACTGCCATACTGTTCGGTGCGAGAGACAATAAAGCTCTGCACAAACGGAAAGAAAGACCTGGAAACTGGCAGCAAGACACCAGGTTATTCAAGCTAAAAGACGCAGCAAGTTCTCTCGCGTCACGCGCAAATCGAAAAAAGATGGTCTGCGAAAGACATAGCTCAAAGGAAAAGTAAAGTGAGCGGCGAGACGTCTCACCTTGTGTGTTTCACGTTAGATCGTTGACCATATTTAATGCGTAGTCCGCCGACTCGATCTTATAACCAGATAAATCCCTGCAAAAACTCCCAGCTACTCTGGTTGCAAGCCTTGACCAAGTATTCAACGAAGCGATCGCGAGAGCCACTGGAACTACAAGAACCGGCTTCTTCGTTTTTCTCGACTGCTTCTTTTCCAAACCAATTTACACCATGGCGCATTGCACGAGCCAGACTGACAGGTGGAATTTCGGCATCGGGCGTACTCGTACAAGAGGATGCGTCCACGATCACGACCACGGTCGAGAGTCTGACCGCCGCTCTGTAGAACGATCGGCACCCTTCATGTTTGGAGGCATCAGGCCCCCGTGCTGCCCCGGAGACTTTTTCAGCCGTTACTATACCGACTTTGACAACTGGGAAGAATTTTATTGTGCGCCAAAAAGCGGCCACGTAAGGTGTTGTGAAGGCAAAAGCAGCGAGACCGCCATTGTTCCTCACCACGGATCGTCGTTGCCCTCCATGGGCGTGTTGCCTGCCCCGAAGCCGGCGGGAGACCCCAATCGTTTCGAGATTGTCGTTCGCGACACGACAGACAATAGACTTCCCGCGTGGCCGGAGAACACGACGTGGAAGGCAAGCATTGCAAAGAACCTTTCCATTGCCACGGTCATCAAACACATTACGGCGAATCCGGGCAAGTTCATGGTGACGGTGGTATGGAGCACCCGCATCGAGGAAGAGCTGCACGACCAGATCAAACTCGTCGACATTGAGAGAGATGCACTTGAGCTGCGGGTTCGAGAAAGGCAGGCCAGTGGCCCCGTTCTACCTCTGAGGCGCATCACCTAATAACTTGCTCGTCGATGGTTCTAGACGCGGCGGGGCATCGCGGAGAAACAAGCTCATGACGGTGCTGGGGACGTTGAGACGCAGACGGCCTAGGGGACGGGAGACTGTCTGCAGGGATCATGACGTCTTTGTTGACGAGAGGGTTGTGGTTATTCGCTGTTGACTGGCCCTGGGCTCGCACTCGTCTTGCGGCTTTTTCAGCTATTTCGACTTTGTTTGTTTCTTTCCTGTCTATCCTTTTTTCCTTCTCGTTTGGGTGATGGGCAACGTGGAATGTGGTCTAGTCTGTAAAGTTTAAACAAGAACGAGTCATGGCATGGCTGCGCGGTCCATGGCGTCAGGCCCCTTTTTCCTTTTTGCGCGACGCCATGTGTTGTGATGGCGCCGAGAGATGTCTAGATGGCTTTCTACGCAGGAGCTGCGGTGGCGGCCCGTCATGAGCAGGTACGCCGGCGAGATTGGGCAAGGAATCGATGGATGGCCGTGTGAAAGGACGAGGGCGTCTGGTGCTCTACAAAGAAGGTTTGTGTGGTGGCGGCCGGCCTCGACACGTTTGGAGACGAGCGCCAGGACTCGGCACCGAGCACGGAGCCGGGGGGGGGGGGGGGTGGACTTGGTAGTTGTCTACCAGGTGCTGCCTACTAGGCACGTTCGTACGTTTACTCTGCCGCCCTTGGGCTTGGCCTTGTCTCTGCTTGTGCATGCACGTGTGCTGCCTGCTCATCCATTGCACTGCGTGTCAGGTGCTTGTCTTTGATCGTTTTGGTCCACGGTGGCGTGTGCGTTGTGTTGTTGTTATTCCCGGAGGCTCCAGCGTTGCGTCGATTTTCTTTCTGCCTCTTCTTTCTGCCTCTTGATATTTTTTATTTCTCTTTCTCTTTCTCTTTCTTTTCCTTTTCCTTTCCTTTTCTATACATTTCATACGAAATAAAGACTATATAAAAATNTATATATATATATATATATATATAATAAAG
>AFQZ01001188.1:0-15469 GCA_000222935.2 Aciculosporium take MAFF-241224
TTCTCTCTCTCTCTCTCTCTCTCTCTCTCTCCCTCTCTCTCCCTCTCTCTTCTTCTTGATGCACGCATGTATGCCAATCCAAAGCGACAGTTCCCTATTAAGGCCCCGGAACAGTGGAGGCCGACCACTGGTCATGTAGTCACTGCCATTGAGCCAATCTCGTCAAAAAGATTTTTCCGAGACGGATTTCGAGGACATTGCAACCTCTGGCAACGTTGAGGTCCTGCAGAAGGACGACAGCCGCCAAAAGAGCATCGACCTGGGTGGCCTGATACGAGATATGCTTCTTGGGACGCAGGGATTGAGCCGTGCAATTTCTCAAGCGAGGGCAGGAGCCCGCAAGTGCCCAACGGTGAACACGACTCCATGAATTTTTCGAAACAGGGATCATTTACCAATGCCAACAAGTCATTACCGATCATCGAAGCGCTAAACCAAAAATCCGCGTCATCCAGTACCACGACGACATGTGCATCCGACACCAGTGGATTAGACAAGCTCGGCTGCCGTGGCGTGCACCTCGGAAGCATAAATGAGGGTCCGAATGCGTCGTTGGCCTCAGCTCCTGACCCAAACAAGCCGGCTGCTAAAATCGTACTGGTTAGAATATGTTTGAGAATATAACCGTGGCCGAGGTTAGCGTATTAGGCCTCTTGGTAAAGTCGAAACCGCCATTTTCGGAAAGATAATTCAGCTGAAGCTATATCAACGTCTCCATGTCAGAACGACAGACTAAACAATAAAAGATGTCCCAAGGCCGGAGCTGACGTGGAAGGCTGCTATACGGCGAGTCGCGCGTTGTTTCTACATTTCAACGTCTGACGGCAGAGTGGCATTAGCCGAATAACTGGCGCCTTGTTGTCCAGATGCGAAATCCACGGCAATCGAAATTCAGCCATGAACCCTCATTTTTGAAGAGCCCGATTGCAGTATTCGTGCGTTGTACTACCGTGACAACACTGCCGTGTCGCGAGAAAAGAAGGCAGGTTTTGCATACCTTGTCTTTTGCCCGTCAACAGCGTGCAAGCCATGCAAGAATCGGGCTACTCTGTAGATATCGTTCGGGTTGCTGAAGAAAAGGGGTATATTCTCGCCAAACGAAACCCAAACCCAGAAAAAAAAAAAAACACCGTCTTCTTCAGCTGATGAGTAGCATGACTAGAGGGTCACAGCTGCCGAAATAGGCGATTTGCTTTGGGCTGGAAGCCTTCTCACACATGGATTGGTGCTTCGCGTCGTTCCCTGCTCAGCCAAGCCGCCACCGAGTGCTGTTACTCGTCTCGCGCAGTCGCCTCCGCCGATGTAGAGAAGAAGAAAAGCCTCCCCACCCTCCTCACACAAACAAACTCCCATGTGGTTCAAGTGGGATGAGCGACGTGCGAGGAAAGAGTCAGTGAGCTTGTCGGCGAGGAAGGCGCAGACAAGCCCATTTGTAGCTCACGAGGCGAGCCTCATTGCCCCTGGTTATGAACTACCCCTTACTGGCACACAGCCAGCAAGGCCAACGGGATTCGTTCATTTTCAATGCAAGATAAGCAGGCGCAACCGGTTCAGGCAAGGCGGGAAAGCACGTCTCCGCTGGTTGCAGGCTCTGCCAGATCGGATGGTTATTTCGTCAACGGGCGCTCTGCTCTACCTTGTCTTGGCCCTTCATGATTCGCCTGGATGTGTGGCCAAGACGGCAACGCGGCTTGCCACGAAAACCGGACAGGTGTGTTGAGGCTGATCGGGTCGACGGATGCCTTTGAAGGATATCAGACTTGATCACCTTCGTCCCGAGGAAACCTTTAGACCCGTACGGGGTGCATGCAACCGCTTCAGGGTGGCTGCGTCTGACAGGTCAAAATCTTCGCAGTGCATACGTTCGGAGGTCCCATGTCGCGCATGCCAGTCGCTCCCACCCTCAAGGGTCAGGGTCAAGCGGATACATAATCCAGCTGCCCTCAGCTCGGCTGCTTTGGCCCGGAACATGCAACAGCTTGCTGTCATGTTCGCCACCCGACAACAGGAGACACGTCGACAGTCATCTTCAACCGACATCTCCATCTATGCCTTGCTTGAGGACTTTGTGCTCATATCCTAGAAAGACACACCTCTTCACCGCCACCCTCGCGCCGGCATCATGTTCGAGAGCGCATGAGTGCGCTTGCCTATTCACGAGAACAGGTGCCTTGACATAGACCTTCTCACCTCGCCGTGTGGAGGGCAGAATGGTCAAAGGCCGGGCACATGGCATCTAGTGCAGCTAGGATGTCATAGGCACTTCAACCAGAAAGATTTGCCTCGGTACACCACGTAAAAGTTGAATCTTGGAATACGGCGGTTCCTCTCAGTTCCAGATACTAGTCGCGGAGATTTCCAAGCATGTGTGCAAAGCATAATTCCAGCTTCCCAAAGCCTGCCTCCCACCTGCAGCCGACGCACCTTTGCGTGCTGACGTGCAAACATGTCTTTCCTAGAATGCCCTTCATAAGACGAATCGTCCTCTGATATAAACCAATTCTGGAATACATGAAAACAGTAACAGGCTGTAGGCCGCAGCATGTGACCTAGTGTGAATCAGAGTGGCTCAAGTGTTCAATAAAGGCCTGCCCTTGCGAATTTGGTGCTGTTCGATTTTGAGACATGGCGAGCCGCAAATGTATGATTTTGGGTGTACATGATGCTCACTCGGTGTGTCCTCAACCTCGCGATATAGTTGACTACAGCTAAAACCGGCGTTTCTTCTTCGCCGGTCCAGCAGCGGCTTTTCTTTCCAGCTCCCGCTTAAGTTCCTCTCTCTTACGATCTGCTCGCTCCAGAGACGTCTCTCTTGACTTCTCCTCCAAGAATGGGGTTTCTTTGCGTGGAGTGGGCCGGCCGCGGCTCTCGTCATCTCCCTGATGCACTCGCTCCGATAACTCGCCTCCCATTGTTTCCAAAGTCCGAGCATCTTTGTCCTCTTTTGCTGTTGTAGCGTCTGTCTCTCTAACCGGAGAGGGCGTTTTTCTTGCGCCACCTCTGATTATGCCAAGGCCCCCTGTCTTCTGAGCTTTCTTTGGTGCTGCGCGTTCGGGTGGCGATACCGGTGAAGAGTTGGGCACCGAGGCTGTTACATCGCCTTCATCCGATGCCTCAGAAGCCGTTTCTTCGTCGTCCTCCGGCGGCTGTTTTGCCGTGTCGCCGTCTGATGATGGTGATGAATACCGAGGTTGCGCCGGCTGCTTCCTGGCCCCTATGGCCCCCAATCGTGACGTTATTTTCTTGGTTTCAGGTTGCCGGCTGCGGTCGGACAGAGGGGAAGGCGGGCCGCTATCCGGGACTGCCGACTCTTGTTCGTCCTCCACTCTCGCATCGGCCTTGAAAGATTTGTTTGCAGAGTGTGCGCCATCTTTCTCGGTCGTCTTGAAATGAGGTGGTGTGGACTGGACTTGAAAGTCATCGTCATCGTCACTCTTGGTCGATTGCAACGGTATGGAAGGTGGGCCGTTCTTTGATGCCGGGGCTTTTGTTTGCTTCCGTTGCGAAAACTGGGCAGTTGGCTGAAAATCTTGCCACCACCTATCCAGTTCTGGAGACTTGTCGATTTCGAGGCTATTTCGCGACTTCAGTCCTCTTTCTCCGAACACGCCTTGTATGAGTTCTGTCACACTGCGCGGTCTCCGCTCATCTGTGTCAAGTTCATCCTTCCACCACTTCGATTCATTGAATAAACCAACACCCTTGACCCGATCCTCAGCGGCAGCGCGTGTAACCCTCTTTCGGCCAGATAGTGCAGTGAAAACATGCTCCAGTCCAACGCCCATGGTTTCAAGCTTGTCGGAAATCTTTGTGATGATAGCATCCTTGCGCGTGATCATTTCCATCAAGGAGTATACTTCTTGAAGCCTATCAGAATGAGCTTGAATCAGAGGCAGAACAAATTCTGTTGCCATGACGGATGATGGTTGTTTCTTCAAATGCATCGTCCATCTCAGAGGGTCAAATCCCGGAAGCCGACATGTTACTTTGATGGTGAGTCCGCCTTCACCGGCTTCCGATACTGTGGCCGGAGACAAGGAGAGGCTGGTGGTGTCATGACCATCTTGTTGGGGATCCAAGGCTGTTTTCAGGCAGGACAAAAATTTGGCCATATTTTCTGCCGTGTCACTTGGATCGATGCTAGTATTCTCACTCCAGGCCCTCATACATATGGCCTTTCTATCCATATTTTCTGACCATATGTTTGCCATGTCGCTGATACTAACGGCATAGGAGGAAGGACCCGTGTCCATGGACACCAGGAGTACAGGTAGACCGGATGAAACTGGCAGTGGCAAAGGTCGCCAAGCCTCGTGCTTGAGCGTAGACATGACGTTGCAGGAGGAAGAGAGCCACACCAGAAAATCCTGTTCCAACGCCCCGGGCGAAAATAACCACGTCCATCCGTGGGTATGATGACTATAGGCGATCTTTGGGGAGCCCTTGACGGCCAGGAACCTAACCGCAAGGCTTTACTGGATATGCTGAGAAGGCCGAGTCTCGATGATGGCTAACTGAATGCTTCTGAGGTCAGGGTGAGACAGCCATGTGCGAGCTTTCCGATACACACGAGGATTGCTGTGAGGGTGTGGGCGGTTGAATCTTGGGCTTTGCGGTTTGTTAACGTAGGAAGGCGTAGCGGGAATTTGCGAAGAACATGACACGACGCAGCCTATCGGAGGGAATGGAGGTTTGAAAGGTTTCGAATGCGTCGGATTCTGAGCAGACGCCAATAATGTTTTCTCTTGTTCCATGAGCGCGCGGTGTTCTTTTTTTTTTTTTTTTTTTTTTTTTTTTTTTTTTTTTGAAGTGGAAAAATGAGCAAGCGCGTCGTAGGCATCCATGCATTGATGCATGGCACCCTGATATGCCGACATGGATGATGGCAGCTGTATGGGAATCAAGGTACTGTACGGTACTGTATTGTAGGTAGGTGGGGGGGCGTTTTTACTTAATGGATGGATGTGCTGCCAGCTGTCTGCCAGCTGTCTCCCAGCTGTCACCTGCACAGAGCAGATGTCGGGCGGATCATTCTGTACAGAGCGTCTGTCCCTGCCCATGTGCAATCTCTTCTTCCATCTACCAAGTGTATACTATTTTCTCTCTTGAGTCCGTCATGGCGGCGCAGGACCGCACCAGCTCCCAAGATGCCACATTGCTTCGGTTCAGGTGAAATGAATTTCCTTACGTTCCTTACATTACAAGGTACCTCGCACCTACCACGTACGGTATGTACTGTTGGCATCGGGGCCGTCTACCTACCTACTTACCTAAGTACCTAGGTATGCAGCATCTTCATTGGATCCATCTTAATCAGCAGAGAAAAGACGACCACGCGATCTCGAAGCCCCTTGTTCTGCGCCGCACATCGCTACATGGCACTATGTACGCCATGCCATCATCGACCAGGCTGGTGTTTCTGAGCAGAACGCCGCGTCGTGGTAAAAAGCTTGCTTTTCATGCCAATGCACGTTACGAACAGCTTTCCACCTCGTACTTCTAACATGTGCCTAACCAGCATCTGCATTAAATGCTGTTCCCAATTTCGACACTGCCAGCATCTCGTCTTGTTCCCTGTCGCAGCCAAGTGAGCCAATTGTGCGTCCAACAAATCAAGTTATCGCGCGCGAACCATCGATTTCTCCACACCACGTCATTGCGTCGCCGCGACGCTACCGCTCCAACAATGCCTGCAAAGACAAAGACATTCAAACGCAAGCCGAAGAGTCCACCAGTCGCGGATGATTCCAATGCCAATGTCAAACGCGCCAAAATTTCAAATGGTGCCGGCGTGCGAGAACCACACCCTCTGGCCGGAGAAGCCGAGAGGCACGGCATCGTCCTTCGCAAGTACTACCCGCCCGAAATGAGCAACCGACGGGCTCTCGCATACAACAATAACGAGCTTCCACGACCTATTGAGGACCTGATTTCCGCATTGGAGGACACGGCGGACAAACGCAAAACGATTCAGGTACAAGATGCCGTCGTTCACTGGTTCAAAATGGACTTGCGCTGCAATGACAACAGAGCGCTTGCTCTGGCCAGCGAAAAGGCAAAAGAAGCGGGAGTGCCGCTCATATGCATGTACATTGTCAGCCCGCAGGACTTTGAGGCTCACTTGACAGCCCCGATTCGCGTGGATTTCATGTTGAGGACTCTGCGAATTCTCAGGCAGGATCTGGCAAAACTCGACATTCCGCTTTACGTCGAGACTGTGGAAAAGAGAAAGAATGTCCCAGGCAGGATCTGGGAGCTCCTCGAGCAGTGGGGAAGCCGACACCTGTTCGCCAACATGGAGTACGAGGTGGACGAACTTCGCCGGGAAGCAGTCATGATCCGGCATCTGTCTGAAAATGGTAAAGCATTTGAAGTTGTGCATGACACCTGCGTCGTTCCGCCTGGACAATTGAAGAGTGGATCTGGGAAGCAATATGCCGTGTACTCGCCGTGGTTTCGGGCATGGGTTGCTCACATCCACGCGAATCCGGATCTGCTTGAGCTGTTGGAGCCGCCACACAAGAACCCAAATTCGGCGACAAGTCAATTCAAAGACCTGTTTGAATGCAGCATCCCAGACGCTCCGCCCAACAAGCAGCTTGGCAAGGACGAGAGGCACAAATATCACGCCCTCTGGCTGGCTGGAGAGCACGCTGCAAAGGAGCGGCTTCAGAAATTTTGCGACGAAAGGATCGGGAACTATGGTAATCGGAGAAACATCCCGTCGGATGACGGCACATCATGTCTCTCTGTTCATCTTGCCGCTGGGACTCTAAGCAGCCGTACATGCGTACGGACCGCAAGAGATAGAAACAAGACAAAAAGACTAGATGGTGGTGATGAAGGAATCCGGGTATGGATCAGCGAAGTGGCTTGGCGTGATTTCTATAAGCACGTGCTTGTCCATTGGCCATACATTTGGTAAGTATACTCTCTTTCAGGAGGCGTCTTGTTGCCGACGAAACCCGTCGCTGACTTGTGAACCACTTTCCAGTATGAACAAGCCCTTTAAGCCCGGATATTCCAACATTAGCTGGTCTTACGATGACGATCTTTTCAAGGCTTGGTGCGATGGCCGCACTGGCTTCCCCATTGTCGATGCGGCGATGCGGCAAGTCAAACACCTTGGGTACATGCATAACCGTTGCCGCATGATTGTCGCCTCCTTTTTGGCCAAGGATCTCCTTATTGACTGGCGCAAAGGCGAACGCTACTTTATGGAAAATCTGATAGATGGCGACTTTTCCAGCAACAACGGAGGCTGGGGTTTCAGTGCCAGTGTTGGAGTTGACCCACAACCCTACTTCCGAATATTCAATCCTCTTTTGCAAAGCGAGAAGTTCGACCCTGATGGCGAATATATTCGCAAGTGGGTACCGGAACTAAGGGACCTTGACAACAAGGAGATTCACGACCCGTATGGTCGTGGTGGTGGTCATAAGGCCAAGAAGAATGGATATCCAGAGCCTATGGTCATTCATAAGGAATGCAGAGATCGTGCGCTGCGAGCTTACAAGGAGGGTATTGCAAATGAAACGTAGCGTAGCACAGAGCCTGAGTGCACTGTTTTGAAATGGTCATTTTGTGTTGTCCATCGTACATGGGGAAATCACAAGGCCGAGTAGATAGAACAATGGCATTACATCCCGTCACGTGTTTGTTGCGTAGTAGCATGTCCGACCCGTATCTGTACCATGGTGCTCAACTCAGTCCACCACAGCTTTTTGAAGGCCAGAAACTCAATATTCGGCACGGAGGGTATCAAAGTAGCCTCAGAATCCTCGGTCAAGGAGACTTTCGGTGACAGGGCACCGGGCCGAGGAGACTTTGCTAGCCGGTATCAATTCACGAAAGCGCAAGACCGGATGTAACCAGCGGTAGAGATGCATCACATTGACAAGGCACGACAGGGCCATGACGATGAATTTTTGACGTTTTTTTTTGTATTGTTGCTTGTCTCGAAAGTCGAGCCAAAACGCCTTCGGGGATTGGATGTCGCTATTCGCAGCCAACTCCAGGTCCACACACGATATCTTTCCATCCATGTCCGCCCCAGCCCGTTAGAAAATGCCGATTAGATTTCGTCACACTGCCATGGCTTTTGTTTCGTGCTCCGCGTCCATTTTGTCTCCCTCTTCTCCCATTCGAGTCGGGAAAAGGGTGCAGAACTCCGTCTTTATTTGCTTGGTTCCCCCCTTGTCGTAAAAATCGCGCGAACAAGCAATTTATCGTTGGGCGCTCCAGACGTTCTTCAACAGACCGTCACGCTGAGCGAGGCGGTTCACGGCGTCGTCGGACTCGCCCATGGCGCGGACGAAGCCGCACAGAGCGTAGACGTGGTTCTCTCCGGCGATGGCGCGGCCGTTCTCGTCGACCTTGGCGATGGAAATCTGGACGGAGCCGTGGTCCTTGGCCTTGATGATGCGGTTGGTGGCAGAGCACTTGCGGGGGACGTAGCTGCGAGAGGGGAGAAAAGTTTTCATGTTAGTACTTGTACAAAAGAGGCTTTGCATGTCTGGTGAAACAGGTAGCACAATGTTGGCGACGGAGAATCCATACAGGTCCACGATCTCGCCACGGTCGTTCTCCATTTTTGTCGGTGTGTGGTGACGATGTTGTCTTTGGAGTTGGGGGATTGAGGTAGTTGTCCGGCGTACGTCAAAGTGGTCGGTCGCCAAAAAGGTCGCTTGTGAGATACCCTTCGAATTTGATATGGTCTGAACAATTTCGTGGGGCGGGGAGGGCTTTCTGTGGGTCATGTGACGCATCAGCTGATACCGTGCTGGTTTCGTGCCGTGTTTCGGCCCCACCACGGGAACATCAGATCAGAACAAGAGCCTACTACTGAGGCTGACGCGGGGAGGTTCGCTGGTCTGGCAGCATGGACCCTGACGCGGCAAATGTTCATCTGTTTGCAACTTTCTTCCCATGCTGCTACTGATGCGCGCAGGCAAGAGGCCTCTCTTGGACAACTCGGAAGCTCTCTAGGGTCATGAGATGCGCGCTTTGCGCACTCGACCCCGACTCCATGGGACGATGGCCTCTCCCGGTGTGTTCCTATCATCATCCCCTCTGCGCAAGGCAAGACAGCACATCGTTCCGTCCTCCTCTCCCGACCTGTTGCCGTCCATCCAAGACTTGCTTCCTCAGAATGCAGGGCGACCGGCCACCAAGAGCGGTGGCAAGGCGATTCCGGCGACTGACACCGCGACTTGCGTGTCTTGGGGCGCGCGCGACCTCTGGAGATCGGCGCAAGCTGCCAAGGTCAGTCAGACTAGTCCCTCGCGAGATTCGAACCAACTCATCGTGATCGACGACCGCGACCCGGCAACGAATTTTGTCGATGCCGCTTCACATCATAAGACCTCGTCTCGTAGACGACGTCCGCTGAACGTGACACCCGAGGCTAGCCGCCAACCGAGTCAACAAACGCAAACAGAGGGGGCGTTGGAAACGACGTATCAGCCATGGAAGAAGTTCAAGCCCCAGACTCCAGAAAAGGACGTAGTCGGAGGTTTCCAAAAGTCAAAATCGGTGTGCCTAAACTCGACATCTGCTGTAGCGGGTACAGCGCTAGCCGATGATACAATCCGCGCTTGTTCTCAAACCCAAGACTCCTTGGCGCCGGCGCAACCTCCAGCCGGAATGTGGGATCCCAAAGACTCGCTTCAGCTGGAGCCTGCTATGATGCGCAGAAAAGAATGGACCCCTCCTCCAGAACAGAGGGCGAAATGTGCCGTCGATCCTGAGTCGGCAGCAGACATGGATGCCGTCGAGCTGGACGACGACAAAAAGACGGAATCCTTTGAAGCCCTTCTCACTGCCTACAAGTGTGGTGATGGTGCCATCGATGAAGCTGCGTCCAGTCAGAGCGATGGCTCTGCATCGAAAAGACGAAAACTGACTAGTTGCCGGCCTGTCAAGGCAGCGCCAGCGCCAGCCCCAGCAATGGCTGTTGTCAACACGGTTACCAAGAAAAAGACGTCTCGAAAAAAACCAAGGACGATAACTGCCCTCGCCACGGCTGCGTATAAACAAGTGACACAGGGTGACGAGAGCGCGAATGCGGCCCAGGACGACGCGAGCCATGCACCGTTACTGCATCAGCGGCAGGCCGTGCAAAGTAAAGAAAAATCAAAGGCGCGGAAACGGACAGCAAGGCCGAAGAAGAAGATACAACCACCAAAACCCATTTTGCTTTCTCCCGAAACTGCCTTGAAGCAGGTTGCGCAGCAGGATTTTGTCTTTGGCACCTCGAGTCAGTTGGCGGGAGAGCAGTCGCCGACGTTCCTACGAGACCTGCAAAGGGCGATGAAGACTTCGAATCAGCTGGACATGGTTGAATTTTGCACTCCTCTGAACAGTGATGCCATGGAGCCACCAGAGTGTCGGCCGAAACTATGGGACGCTGCGGCGCGAGATGTCGATGGAGACTTGTTTGATGTGGAAGTGATTAACCTGGCGGAGGATGATGCGTGCCCGCCACGCTTGCCTGGAGACCCATTTGGATACTTTAAAGGCGACACGAGTGTCAGCCCGAAACTTGCCGGTCTCGGTCAAGCCCCGGATGCGCCACAGTACGATGATGGATTTGTCAATCTCTCCGATAGACTGCCTGGCAACTCAGAGGCGCCTCTTCCGGCGCCAGAGATGCCAAGGGTTGGTCTCTCCCCTCCCGCCGGTCCTTGTTCGCCCGAACGCCTGGGAGAGCCTCACCTAGCGGTTTGTGATGTCAGGGACCAACATGCAGAGACGGAAAATGCGCAGCCTCGGTCTAGTGTGCAGGTTTCGGCACTGCCAGCTTCGCCACCAGGTGCAGGTCATGACGCGCGACCAGCCTTTGAGGAGTACACGGACGCACAACTTTCCAAGGAGGTGTCGCGATACGGATTCAAGCCAATCAAACGGCGATCGGCCATGATTACCCTTCTACGGCGGTGCTGGCAGCAAAACACGGGCCACACGGCACACCAGGTTCGAATGAAATCCACCGTTGCGGCGGCGTCAACGTCCACCTCGGCCCCGTCGCCCGCAAAGCGACCTCGGGGGCGACCACGCAAGAATTCTACAAACGAGTGCGAGGCACAAGAGCCCCCGCCCTCTGCCCAGGTACCAGAGACTCCCAAACGGGCTCGGGGGCGACCCGGAAAGGAGGCAGAAACAAGGGCCAGCATGGCTCGACGCGTTCCAAAAAGGAGGCCGTCGCCGTCGGCGCCCAAGCCCGCTGTCAAGGTTCAGGGGAAAACAAGGGCGCAAAAGGCAAAAGGCGCAGAGCCAGCTGAGATGGCCGACTCTGAATCTAACCTGGACGACACGCTTGGCCCATCCCCGTCGTCGTCCTCGCGTTGCTCATCTCCTCGTTGGTCGCCCCGACAGGACGTCGACCTGACGGCGTCGCTTGGCACAGATGCCCAGCTTTCTCTTGCCATGACGTCTGCTGTGGCTGCAGAGGCAGAGGGCAACGTGCTTGATTACATTACACGGGCGGTGACGACGGCCCCCCGGACCAGTGTCGCGACGGCACCGTCGTGGCATGAGAAGATACTTTTGTATGATCCGATTGTGCTGGAGGATTTCACGGCCTGGCTGAATAGCGGGCAGCTGACGCGGGTGGGGTATGATGAGGAGACGAACCCGGTTGAGGTGAGGAGGTGGTGTGAGTCGAAGAGCGTGTGTTGTCTGTGGAAGGTGAATCTGCGGGGGAAGGAGAGGAAGCGGTTTTAGGAGGAGGTTGGTCGTGTGGTTTATGATGATGTGGATGGGGCGTGGGCTGGTGGTATGCAGTGATGATGAGACGACGTGTTTGGACAGCAGGTTTTGGGGAAGACCAACATGGCATGATGATTTGATGCCCAAGCACGCCTTGGCAGGCATGACGCGATGAGATGGCGCATTTGGACCTCTGCACGCTTGCAGGGAGTTGTTGGCCGCGACGGTGATGCAGTGCATGTGCATGCCCGGATGTACAGACACACTTCTTATTTCCGGGAGTGGGGCCCGGTTCAGAGGCAAGCACGGAGCCTCGGCTCTCGGCCCCGCTCTTACGCTGCCGTCATCGGGCACGGCTCTGGGCAACCGCAGTCTCGTGGCCACATCTTGACTCTACGCCGGACAGCCCACCACCAACCGAGTCCCTCGGATCCAGCGACTCCATGAGCCAACTCCCACAAGCGCTCCGCCGGCTCCCCGCGCGCCCCCGCCCCACGAGCAGCATCCCCCACCACGCAGGAGCGAGACCGACCGCCCGTCTCTCGACAATGCCGCCTCTCGCCCACGCCCCAGCCAGCTCCCGAGCCAGAGGCGCACCACCGCCAGAACCCCGTCCCAGCTCCTCCGTCCTCCTCCTCTCGCCCACCAACAAAGTGCTCCTCCTCCACCGCGTCAAGACCTCCACATCCTTCCCCTCGGCGTACGTCTTCCCCGGCGGCAATCTGGACGCGTTCCACGACGGGGCGGCCCCCCCGCCGGGGAGCGCCGAGAGACACAGGGACGGCTTGGCGTACCGACTGTGCGCCATCAGGGAGACGTTTGAGGAGGCGGGCATCCTGCTGGCGCGGGGCGAGGGCGGCGACGGGGGGCTGGTGCGCCTGTCGACGGAGGAGAGGGAGCGGGCGAGGGCCCAGGTTCACGGTGACGAGACCCGGTTCGGCGATTTTCTGGCGAGGGTCGGGGCCGTGGCCGATACGGGGGGGCTGGTGCCGTTCACGCGGTGGGTTACCCCTGTGGGGTTGCCGAGGCGGTTCACCACCCAGATGTATGTCTACATGCTGCCCCTTTGCGGTTCCGATCCGGATTCCCGCAAGGGAGGAGGCGGCGTCCCCGCGGAGATGTTCATCCCGCGCCCCGACGGGGGGGTCGAGCACACGGCCGCGCGCTTCGCCTCCCCGGGCTGGTTCCTCGCAAGGGCGGCCGAGGGGGCGATGGTCTTGTTCCCGCCGCAGGTGTACCTCTTGGGGCTGCTGGCCCGGTTCCTGACCGACGCCGACGCGGAGGCGGGGGCCGAGCCAGCGGGACCGACGACGACGCGCTACGCGGAACAGCGGACCAAGCTGCTGTCGTTTCTGGGGTCGGCCGTCACGGCGGAGACGGCCAGGGGCAGGGGGCATTTCACGGCGGGGATTGCGTGGGCGGACAAGGTCATCTGTCCGCGGGGGGTGCGGAGGGCGGACGACGGGCGGGACGTCTTGGTCTTGGACGGGCCGGGGCCGGAGGCGGAGGCGGAGGGGCCCCGGAGGAGGGGCGGCGACTGGGAACGTGTTGTGCTGGTGCGGTCTGGGGCGGGCGGGGGGTTATCCAACGTGGAGGTGTCGGACGTGGAGGTGAGGGGGAGGGAGGAGGTTTTGGGGGCGGGGGATGCCAAGTTGTAGGTTGGAGGGCAGGGGGGGCGGGGATGTGTTTGAGCACGCGGCCCGGCGTTGACATGGTCGTGCTTTCTATCTGGTCGCTTGTGTGGGGGGGCAGGGTTTCCCTGTCCATGTTTGCTTTTGCCGCGATGGACGAACTGGTCTGCTCTGACGGAGAGGCAGGTTCCTAGATCGGGCTGTACATAAAGTATGTGCAGTGTGTGCGTGCAAGGCGGAACAAGCACGGGGTCGACCCTGCATGTGACTTGACCCGCTTCACGATGACCAGCAAAAGCCTGGATTGGATCGAGGAGAGACGGCCGTGAACAGCAGCATAGAGCGCGATGACAAGGAAAACAGCCACGCACGCCGTACACACGGACAAGAAGAAAAACCTTGCGCAACAAAACCCAGCCGATCCACCCACGCGCGCGTCTCACGACCCGCATCTTGCTCAACCTGCTCTCGATGAACCAACCCAGCCCGGGTGGCTGTCGGCGGCTTGCGCCGCCGGACAGGCTGGGGGGAAGGTCGGGGTGCGTGCTTTTGAGCAAGTTTTGGGAAAATCAAGAGGCAGGACAAGGAGAGGCATGTGCACGCTTTCCACGCGCAGCCGGGGCCGCACTCTTTCCAACCCAAAAAAAAGAAGAAGAAGAAAAGGACACGACGTTTCGGGGACCAGAGAGATGGACAAAACACCCATGCGTACACAAAATGCACTTTCAAACCAGGCCGCGTGTGTTGCAACAACAACACACACACACACAGGCAGCAGCAGGTGGCAGCGATGCGCTGCGCATTTCTGATTCGCTCCTAGACGCTCTAGGCGCGCAGGCGCCTCCAGCATGGGAACCCATTCGCCAGGGGCAGCGGCTGCACTGGCCCCCGACGGTGCTGGCCGGCCAGCGGCAAGCCACCCGACCAGTACGTGGTTTGCCTTGTCCGCGCACCGTCGGGGTGGATGAATTCCGTCAGGGTGGATGAATTCCGTCAGGGTGGATGAATTCATGGCGAGGACCGGCTGACGAGGGAGATGGATGCACACGTTGACCGTCCATGTCCCCAGCCCAAGCCCCCTCTCGGTCCCAAGCGCACAGCCTAGACACAGAGACGGTGGATGAACAAGGCGCTGCCCCTCCACCCACCGGGCCTCCTCTTGTCAATCTTGTACTACACGTCATTGCTGTATAGTGCTCTCGAGATGGATGTAGCTCCACCCACCGGGCCTCCTCTTGTCAATCTTGTACTACACGTCATTGCTATATTGTGCTCTCGAGATGGATGTAGCTCCACCCACCGGGCCTCCTCTTGCAAAACCCCTACGACCCAACCTCGGCGACACAGCACCCGCCTCTTTCCGTCCGAGAGCAAGCTCTTCGTCTCCCTGTTTCGAAAAACGCATCGGCCGCACAGGCACAAGAAGATCCAACGAGCCGAGCAGGGAAACGAAAAAACACACACACACAGAGCCCGCCCCTCGCCTGTCCCCAATGCTCCCCGCCTTCCTCCTCGCCCTGGCATCCGCCTCCCCGGCCGTCGCCCACTTCGCCTTGAAAGTTCCCCCCTGGCGAGCCGATACCCTCTCGGCCGAGGGCGAGGAAAAGTACAGCCAGTGGACGTATCCATCTGAGTTGCCGCCCCCTTTTCTTAAGAGAAGCAAGACACACACATGCACACACGCGCGCCGGCACAGTTCCCTCCGGGGGCCCTGCCGGGGGCCGCCTGCGGCGAGCTGCCGCCTTCGGCGGACCCCCTGTTTTTGTATCGGAAAGAGAACCCCTTGGGAATCTTATATTCCTATATATCATCTCCCTCCGGGGGCCCCGCCGGGGGCCGCCTGCGGCGAGCTGCCGCCTTCGGCGGACCCCCGTTTTTATAGCTGAAAAAGAATCCCTTGGGAATCTTATATTCCTATATATCATCTCCCTCCGGGGGCCCCGCCGGGGGCCGCCTGCGGCGAGCTGCCGCCTTCGGCGGACCCCCTGTTTTTGTATCGGAAAGAGAACCCCTTAGGAAGCTTATAGTCCCAGATATCATCTCCCTCCGGGGCCCCGCCGGCGGCCCCCGCGGCAAGCTCCTGCCTTCGGCGGAAACATACACACACACACACACACACACAACAAAAC
>AFQZ01001187.1:0-15477 GCA_000222935.2 Aciculosporium take MAFF-241224
CTCACCCCCCAATTCACCCTGCAAAGCACCTTGACGCAGGCGTCTGCATCTGGACGCTTCCCGGTAGCCAAAGACGAAGACCAAGACAAAGAAGCGGCTGCAAGCGGCTGCAGGTCACGCCTTTTCGGTCGCTGGCTTGCATCGCGAGCCTCGGCCTGTCTGGTGCATGCATGCAACGGCAAGCCCACATCTATCCATCATTGCATCATGCCGGCAGCGCAACCGCACGCGACGTCCCGGACGACGACACGACACCCCTCGTGTGCCTTGTGCTGGGCCGGCCCAGCGTCGTCATCAGCCCGGTAGGAGGAGCGCATGCATGCGTAAAGCTGGAGGGCGGTATTGCGAGTCGGCGGCGGGTGAAGAGAGGCAGCAGGAACCCTGCCTCTCTTGTTCCGCCCTTTCCCAGCTAGCCGCCGAGGCCAGAGAGTTTCTCCCCTCCTCTGCCTGCTCTGCTCTGCCTGCTCTGCTCTGCCTGCTCTGCTCTGCTCTGCCGCTGCTCTGCTCTGCCTGCTCTGCTCTGCCGCTGCTCTGCTCTGCCTGCTCTGCTCTGCCGCACCCCTGGCCTCGGCCTGGCGTCAAACAGACGACCTCGGTCTGTGAGGCTGCCGGCAGCGATGAGGAGGCTAGGCAATTGGATGCGAGCTGCTTGACAGTCACAGTCACCCTTGTTTCGTAGAAAACACATGACGCACCCACCTTTTGCTTGTTTCCTTGCCCCCTTTGACACGCCAGCAGGCAAGAGAAAGGGACAAAGGACATGCAGTTGTTGTGCTCGGCATCTGCGGCAGAGAAGGAAGGAGCGGGGGGGGGGGGCCCAAGGGACAGGCCCCCACAGTTGCCAAGCATTTTCGCTGCCTGCGCTGCGGGTGCTGTCCAAAACCAATCTCGCTCACACCGAAAACTGAAAGAGCGGACGGCATCTTGGCTGCTTGTTCTGAACAGCCAGATCAGCCAGTTGGTGGATGCGCACGAGGAGCAGGATCAGGAGCAGGATCAGGCCCGGTGGTGGGACTGAGCATGTTTGCGCCCTTGTCTAAACCACGCGCCATGGTTTTTTTCGGGGGCATTTCTCTTTCCCAGATGCGGCTGACATGCACACGTGTCTGTGTCTGTTTCTGTTTCTGTTTCTGTTTCTGTTTCTGCGCCGATGCGCTCTTTCCCATCGCAGAGTACACGACACGACAGCACATGACCAGAGGTCCACGTGCCAGACGTTAGCCACTGACTGCCCTTCCCTCCGTGGCGCCACAGTGGCACGCACGTGGTCGGCGTGCGGCCTGGAGCCCGGGTCGACGGGGTGGACTCGTTGCAACCCCAATTTCCTTTGTTCATCCGTTCAGGTCGGGAGTTAATGCGACAGGATCCATCCATGACCTGCATTCATGTCCTCCCACCTCTGCTCGACCAGATGGCGTCCATGGACCGAGCTGGCTCCCGTCCGCAGGAACCGAGTCGCTCCACGCGCAGCTCCACGTCAACTGCCGCCTCAATTGGTTTAACCACCCTTTACCCGGCTCCCTCCCCTCTCACCCTTTACCCGGCCTTCTCGCGACGGCGAGTCGGACGGTACTTCTGTACATGCTTGTATGGACATGACGGCAATCCGACCTGTTCCTGGCCACTCTGTGCCTGGCCTTCTTTTTTTAGATCTTTTTTTAGATCTTTTTTTTACGTCTTTCTGCCAGGCTTCTCCTCGTCTGTTCTTTTCCCTCGACTTGCTTCCCAATTCGTCTGCTAATCCTGATCAAGCGCTGCATGCATTTGCTGCATGCATTTGCTGCAAGCATTCTGCCGCCATGACACCTGGTCCCGTTTTGGGTTTCGGGACGGCATCCGGCCTTTGGCTGGCATGGCAAATTTCCCTTTGGTCTCCCTCCCCCCAGATGACCTGACCGTCTCTCTGCTTCTTGGGGAGCTTGGACGTGTTTCCTGCAGTCATCATTGTCCGTCTAGATGTTGATCAGGTAAGCCTTGATCAGGTAAGCCTTGATCAGGTAAGCCTTGATCAGGTAAGCCTTGATCAGGTAAGCCTTGATCAGGTAAGCCTTGGACACACGGTGTCGCGCACCCAGAGGGCAGCTTCTTCCCTTGTTGGCGGCATGGACATTTCATCTGTACTGCCGCGTTTCCTTTTGACTTGATGGTCCAAAAGCCAGTCCGCTCAAATTTCCCTCTTCTTGACCTTTTGCCGTACGAACAAGATATGGAAAGCAGCATTGTGTGTTTCGCACACCTTTGGTCGCACGATCGCGGCGCACCCACACACACCCCTCCCCCCCCCCCCGGGCGGGACCCCGACATCCAGCTTTGCCTGAATTCCGGTATTCTCTTTTCTTTTGCCTGGAAGAAGTTGCATGCCCTTCATTTCCATCTCCCATGTTCGCTCTTTTATAAATACCACGCCCGACGCCGTCCACAATGGCGTCGTTGCTGCATCACGCTGGTCGTTCATCTCCCACTCCGGCCTTCAGCAGACCTTTCCGCAGTTGCCAGCCGTCATGCAGTTTTCGAAATACGCTTCGGCGGCCGTTCTTGCCCTGCTTGGGTCCCAGGTAGAGGCTGAGCCGTCATATACACCCGCAAAGGCTCCAGCTCTCCCTCTGGCCGTGCGAAATCCGTATCTGAATTCATGGGCCATCTCAAAGGACCAGGGGCCCGGTCCCGAAGTGTCAGGCGAATGGCCCCGGTTCTGGGTGTGAGTTGACTCCTTTTTTCCCCCTGTTGTTTCTGTGTCATGGAGAGAATAGGAGACGAGATGTTGATGCGTACCACACAACAGAAATACGTTCACGGCATGGGAAGGTCTCATCAGGGTCGACGGCAAGGCCTACAACATTCTGGGTGGTGATAATGAAGCGGATAAGACGCCCCTGGGTGCGGTGTCTTACACGGCTACCCGTTCCACCTTCAACATGACGATTGTGGACAAGGTGCACATCAGTCTCGAATTTCTGTCACCCGTCTTCCCCAAGGATCTGAAGCGCCAGTCCATTCCCTTCGCATACCTCCAGGTTACGGCTGAGTCTGCCGACGGTAAATCGCACAACGTGGATTTATATACCGATGTGACTGGAGGTGAGGACAAGGCCTGACCTGCATTGCTCGAACGCAAACCTTTTTTTTTTTTTTTTTGGTTTTGGTTTTGGTTCAAGGACACTAACGATGCCATAGAATGGACGTCTGGTGACTCGTCGGAACAGATCGAATGGGCCACTACTTCTGTCGATGGCATTCGCAGTCACACGTTCTGGAAGAAGAACCAGCAGGAGTTTCATGAAGTTGTCGACCAGGCCGCTTGGGGTACCTGGTTCTACTCCACGGCCGAGGGCCAGGGTGTTACATACCAGATTGGGAAATCCGTCTACCTTCGTACGAAGTTCGTCAACGAGGGTAAACTAGGTGGAACCGTTGATAAGAATTTCCGCGCCATCAATGATGAGTGGTAAGTTGTGTGTGTGTGTGACACGGATCTGTCGCGTGAGCCCCATTTGTTGTGATTGTTGTTTTGACCAGGATGGGGCCGGGTTTTGCTAATTTTTCTTGCAGGCCCGTCTTTGCCTTTTCGAGAAGCTTCAAGGTCAAGGCAGAGGAGGCCGTCCAGACGGTGTTCAGTCTTGGCATAGCGCAAAAGAACGCGCTCCAGTACGTCGGCAAGGAGAATGCGGCCAAACCGGTCCCCTCTCTCTGGACCTCGTACTTCAAAGACGAACAGGAGATGGTCACCTTTTTCCACAAGGACTTCAGCCAGGCTTCCGAAATGGCGACGGACATGGACTTGCGCATCCAGCGGGACTCGGTCGCCGAGGCCGCACAAGACTACGCCACCATGACGACGCTGACGGTCAGGCAGGTGTTTGGAGGCCTGACCTTTGCGGGCACCAAGGAGGAGCCCATCATCTTCGTCAAGGATATCTCGACGACCAGTTTCATCCAGACGGTCGACGTCATGAAGTCCATCACGCCCTTCATGATGTACCTGGCCCCCGAATGGATCAAGTACATGCTGGAGCCTCTCATGGTCAATGCCCGGGCGCACTACCCCAACGCGTTCGCGCCGCACGACATAGGCCGATTCCCTCTTGCGCTCGGACACCCCAAGGGCGACGACGACGTGGCCCCGGTCGAGGACTCGAGCGACATGATCATCATGTCGCTGGCGTACGCCAAGCGCACCGGCGACAACAAGTTCCTGGCCGACAACTGGGATCTCCTGGACAAATGGGGCAAGTACCTCGTCAAGAACACCAGGATCCCCGCCGATCAGCTGTCGGCGGACAACTACGCGGGCCACCTGGCCGGCCAGGTCAACCTCGCCCTCAACGGCATCCTCGCGCTCCGGGCCATGTCCGACGTGGGCATCGCGGCCGGCAAGAAGGAGGAGGCCAGCACGTACAACAAGTACGCCAGGGTGTACATGAAGTACTGGATGGAGCACGCCGTCAACCAGGACAAGAAGCACACGATGCTCCAGTACGACAAGCCGGACTCGTTCGGTCTGCTGTACAACCTGTATGCCGACAAGCTCCTGGGCCTCAACTTCGTCCCGCCGGAGATCTACAACATGCAGAGCGACTACTACAAGGGCTTCGCGGCCAAGTTCGGCTTCCCGCTCGACTCGCGCAACATCTACACCAGGCTCGACTGGCAGCTGTTCTGCGCGGCCATCGCCTCGGGCGAGACCAAGACCATGTTCATCTCCAAGATTGCCGGATGGATCAACACGACGCCCACCTGGCGCGCCCTCACCGACCTGTACGATGCCTCGACCGGGGACTGGCCCAGTGTCGAGCAGCATGCGGCCCGGCCCGTGGTGGGCGGCGTCTTTGCCCTGCTGGCTCTTCACTAGACGGATGCGTGCGTGTGGTGCCTCTTCCCGTCTCTCCCATTCATGTCTCTTTACTTTCACGTGCTTTTTGCCTTTCTTGTTGCCGGTTTTCTCTAGTCCGAGCTTGTGTTGTGTATCTACTCTGGTGTTGCAGACGGGGATCAGGTTGAACAAGTCGAGACGTTTTTGTTGTTGGTTGGAGCCGATGAAGGGTGCCTGCCTGCCCGCCTAGACGTTTTGTTGTTGGTTGGAGCCGATGAAGGGCGCCTGCCTGCCTGCCTGCTTGCTCGCTCGCTCGGTGCCCGACGTCAACCACCAATCTACCTAGGTACTAGCAACTAGCATAGCAGGACCAGAGAGACAAACCTTTTACCCTGTTGCGCATGCTCGTGTGTGTCTCGTAGTGCGGCGCGACTCCCTCGACGGCAGCCGGTTCTGGGGAAGAAGACGTCCGGGGCGGGCGGGGCACGGGGGGGCCGGCCAATGCACATGCGGGGGGCCTCATGCCCCCGACCAGATAGATGGTGGTCCGCACAATCAACCGCGTCGCCGAACAGTGACGCTGCGGCAGAGCAAGACAGACCCCTTTCTGGCCTGCAGCTTGCCGTCTGGGAGGGTGGGTAGGCGGACCCCCCTTTCTAGGCCGGCCTGTAGCTTGCCGTCTGGGAGGGTGGGTAGGCGGCCCGGCCGGGCACACGGCTCGTTCGTTTGTTCGTTGCGTGGTGGATGATGCGATGGGCGGGTGCATCTGCCGGCGGGGGCGGAGATTGCAGGCCACCCACCCACCACCGGGTGGAGTGGCGAGGCGGCCGGGATGGACACGGAGCCCCGTGGGAAGAGCCGCGGCCCGCTGCGGGGGTGCGGCACGGTCGCCGTCGTCGTCGTCGTCGTCGTCGCATGCCGGGTAAACAGGTACGATACAGTACAGTACAGTACACCCGGCGGTGCCGCGCCGGGACAGAGGAGACGTTGGGCACGCGCACATGTAGGACCGATCGGGCGCCCTGCATCAATCGGCGGGCCCGTGCGGAGGCGCGGGGGGGGGGGGGCAGAGGGCACAGGGCACAGGGGAAGCACCGGGGCGCTTGATCCGCATCATCCCTGTAGGCTCTGGTGGCGGTTTGGCAAAACACCCGGCCGTGGCGTCGGGGGCGGGGCCGAGCACGTAGGTAGGTACACGCACACGTGGACCCATGTACTTACATTGCGTGATGTGCACGGGCCCACGCATGGACCCATGTGTGTGCGTGCGTGATGTGCACGGGCCCACACATGTGTACCGAGTATATACGTACTTGGGTACATGAGTGATATACATAGACCTATATATGTACCCATGTACCCATGTATATAAGTGATATGTATGCATAGGCCTATATATGTACCCATGTACCCATGTAGATAAGTGATATGCATAGGCCTATATATGTACCCATGTACTCATGTATATAAGTGATATGCATAAGTAGGCCTACACACGCACCCATGTACGTGAGCCACATGCAGGCCTGCTTACTACACACACGCATGCAGGCAGGAACAGGCCGTGGCCCGGCCCCACCCGGTCCTTGGCGGATTCGGAATGCGCCGCGGCTGTGGGGTTCCTGCGTGCGTGAACCGTCGCGCCCGG
This sequence comes from Aciculosporium take MAFF-241224, assembly GCA_000222935.2. Lineage (NCBI taxonomy): Eukaryota > Fungi > Ascomycota > Sordariomycetes > Hypocreales > Clavicipitaceae > Aciculosporium > Aciculosporium take. The sequence continues at coordinate 6,459 of AFQZ01001187.1, forward strand.
GTACCCGGTGTGGCCGACCATGTCCTCGCGGGCACCACCTACCTGGCCGGAGTGCCGCGATACGAAGCACCTGCCTTGGTCCGAGAGCAGAGGGTCGGTGCTCTGCAAGCACACACAGACGTGTAGTACCCCGTACAGTAGATGGATGGAAACCACCCGGGGTCCACACTGTACACATTATCCATTATTATCCATCCCATCATTATCCATTATTATCCATCCTTATTCATCATCATCCATTATCATCCATCCTCATCCATCCTCATCCATCCCATTAGTATCCATCCACGCCAGCATCCCCTCCACCGATGACGCGTGGGATCGAGTCGAACCAAACGGCCGCTTGCTGGCAGATAGTTCATCTCTCGTTCGTCTCTAGTCTCACCAACCCCAAGAAATCTGTACTCCATGTCTTGATTTTATTCTACCAACCCTATGAAATTTGTAATCCATGTCTTCCACCGCACTGCCAACTGCCCACCCAACCCGACCGCTGCCTTTTCGCCCTTCGGCCCTCCTCCACCGACACCCTTGCACTATTTTTCGTAAACAAAACAAAAACAAAAACAGCAGAATTGTCAGCCACGCAGTCTGTCTGGTCCCGTCTCCCCCCGCAAAACAAGCCACCTCCCGAACGCTCCGGCAAGCGCCCGCCCCCACCCCGGCAGGCTCCCGAGTTTAGATGGTCCGACTTTAGTTGGTCCGACTTTAGATTGTCCGACTTCCGATCGTCCGACAGCATCACCTGAGCCGGCCAAAGAGGTCAAGGTCACTTGGGACAGTAATTCTCCGAAAACACATCCCGCGAATTGGTCAACAACTTCTTGACATCGTCCACAAGCGGCCTCGCCGCCTCCTGCGCGTTCTCATTCTGCAGCTTCTCAAACAGGGTATCAATCAGCAGCACCGCATGCCCGCTAATCGACGTGATCTTTTCGCGCGCCACCGTGCACCCCTTCGCCTTCCTTATGTCCTCGAGCTTGGCCTTGAGCGTCTTGAGCAGCGACCTGGTCTTCTGCTCGAGGTCCTTGACGGGGTGCAGCAGGCCGGCCGCTTCCCCGAGGGACAGCTGGGGGGTTGTCTCGGCGACGCCCTGCCCCGCGGAGAGCACCTTGATGAGGGCGTTGCTGCTGTGCTCGAGGGGGGCCATGTCGCCCTCGAAGGCCTTGGTCGTGTTTTCGAGGTTGCTCACCGCGCCGGCCACGTCGCCGACCACCTTCTTGATGGGGAGGCCGCGCTTGAGCTCGAGCTTGTGGGTGAGGGCGGAGGCCGTGGTTGTGAGGGTCAGGAGGAGGGTGAGGGGGTGAGTGAGTCTCATGGCTGCTGTGGGGTTTTTTTTTTTTTGTTGTTGTTGCTGCTGTGGTGTTGGTGGTGTTGGTTTGTGGATGCCGACGGGGATATTCTTGTTGATGGGGGGGGGGGGCAAAGAAGAGGGTGGTGAAGAGGAGAAGAAGAGAAGAAGAAATTGCTTTGCGTGCTTGCTTGCTTGCTGCTCGCTCGCTCGCTCGACTGTCTCGTCTGTCCTGCTCGTCTCCTCCCATGTGGCCAAGAGAAAGAGGACCCGGGTCAGGTTCCCGAATATATACTCGTCGTCATCGAGCCCTCCCCTCGCTGACGTACCTTTCACCTCCTTGGTTGCCCCCCCCCCCCAAGACCAAACTCTATCTATCCATCTCCCCCACAACCGCCACGACCTCCCGGGTTGTCACCTTGGGATTAGACTCTGTCATCTCGCCTGCAACACCCACGACCTCCCGGGTGGTCACCTCAAGATCAAACTCTGTCATCTCGCCTGCAACACCCACGACCTCCCATCATACGTCACCATCATCCCATCGACGCCAATGTCACCATCATCCCATCGACGCCAATGTCACCATCGCTCCATCGACGCCAAAGCCACCGTCACATCCCATCGACGCCAAAGCCACCGTCACATCCCATCGACGCCAAACACCATCTAACATCCCATCACGCAAAACACCATGACGCCAAACCACCCAAGAACACAAACACGTCCATGCAAAAAAAAAAAAAAAAAAAAAAACCGACCCCCAGCCAGACAGCGCATCAACACCGACACCAACACTTGGCGGATTCCCGCCTCTTCCCCCCAGCACGGCGAACCGCCCCTGGACGGCCGGCCACCTAGCCAAGTAGCCAGCGCAGGACCAACCGGTCCGCCACGGCGCCAGCCCGCAAAAGTGGCGGGCTAGGGCCGGAGCCGTCGCGGGGTTTCGATAAGCGCGTTCTCGGGTGCGGTGGCGCTAGGCAGAAAGAGGAGAGAGGAAGATGGAAAACAAGAGTGAGAGGATGAGGCGGGATGATGAGAGGGAAAAGGATGATGAGAGGGAGACGACAAGAGCGAAGAACGAGAGCAAGACACGAGAGCAAGACAGAACACGAGAGCAGAACACGAGAGCAGAACACAAGACCAAACCACAAGACCAAACCACAAGACCAAAACACAAGACCAAAACACAAGACCAAACCACAAGACCAAACCACAAGACCAAACCACAAGACCAAACCACAAGACCAAAACACAAGACCAAACCACAAGACCAAACCACAAGACCAAAACACAAGACCAAACCACAAGACCAAACCAACAAGACCAAACCACAAGACCAAACCAACAAACCTAAGCCAAGCCAAGCTCAGCTAAGCTTCGCCTCGACTCGACACACAGCTACACCTGCAGCTACACCCTGGCAACAAGAGCTCAGCTCAGCTCAGCCCAGCTCGGATCCGATCGCATCGCATCTGCTCTCCGTAGTGGCCAAGCCGAGACGCCGGCCCTCGTCCATGACATACATGTATCCCCTTGTCCGTCCGTCTGCACGTCCCCAGCCCCCCCCTCTTTGTCCGTCCGTCTGTCAAGGGCGGGGTCAAGGTCGAGCACCAAGGTGGCCATGTCAATCAAGCACAAGGTTCAACCGTCCAAATCCCACACTAGCGCAACATGACAAGCGTCACGAGCCATCATTGTTATTACAGCTGTATTCGTTGCCTTGCCTTGCCGGCCACCTGCATTGCGTCGAGGTTCTGTTCTACCCACTTGTCCAGGATACATGTGCACAATGGATTTCTCCAGCCGTTCACCCCCGCGATAATCCCCCCCTTGTATCCATGAATACTTTTTGCTGGTTTTTTTTTTCGTCCCCTTTTCCCTTTTACCCGTCTTCTTTCTTTCTTCTTTCTTTCTTCTTTTCTTTTTTTTTGTTTACTTTCCCCTGCCTCACTCCTGCCCCTGTCCCCGACCCAATTTACTTTTCCACGCATTGTCGGCGCCCCTCGGATCCCCCTTCCACCTCCCCCGTGCGTGAATGCTCCTGACGCCTCGGCGATGGCGTCTCCCAGCCATTCTCCTTTCTCGGCGACGGCGCATCCCCAACTTGCGTCTCACCACTTTCACTGCCCGCCTGCGGCCGCCGGGGCCCCATCATGTGCCGACCCGCCGACGCTCTCGACGTCGAATGCATCGTGCTGCCAAACACCCGTGGCCACATGCGCACAAGAATCAGCCGGATCGTCGGCAGGCACGCGCAGATGAGGCCCACGTTGATCTCAATCGTGGACCACCAGGCAATGTGCCACAGATCCCACGTCGGATTCGAGGAGCTGTAAAAGTAAAAGAGCGACTGCAGTCGCAGTATCGATACAATGGTGACACTAGACTCGGGGAAGAAAACACGTCAGCACAAGAAAGGAGACGTGCCTGCTTTACCATGTGGATCAAGGGAAAGGCACGCAATGGCTAGAGACGACGCGAGACGTACAATGCGCCCGTCAAAAACATAATGACGGCCCCAATCTTCTTCTTCCAGTTCAAGTCGAGCTTCTTCATCTGCGACAAGGGTATGCCGATGATCCATAGATCAATGGCGACGCTCACCGCGCCGTTGGTCCACCCCAGCAGGTTCAAGTTCAAGCACTGCCCGCGTTCCTGCCGATACTGCGTCCAATAGCTCTCGACGGGCTCGCATTGAAGCACCGTCACCAAGATGCATGCGAGTCCCCATGCGACGTTTATGGCGACGGTCGACCAGAGCACCACGCGCACTCTCCTTCCCGGGAAAATGCTGAGGTAGAAACAGACCAAGCTCAGTTTGATTGTCGTCGAGAGAAAGAGATAGAGGACTTGCTGGATAAAAAAGTAGCGCGCAAAGTCGACCCTTTCGGATGTCGACAGCGTCCAGACGTCTCTTCCCAGTCCATTGGCCGTCAGTCCCGTCGTGTTGAGTATGGTGCAGGGGAGGCCGACCAAGACGGCAAGCATGACGACCCAGTCATCCAACTTTAACTTCCTCTGTCTGCTGAACCATTGTTTAAAGATGAGTCGGACAAGGACAAGAACGCCGGTCAAGGCACACATGGTGATGCTCGTGACATTGTACTGACTAGACCGATCTCTTGGTGGTCGGCCACAAGCTGTTTCCGTCATGTTCTTGACGGCTGCTTCTCGTCAGCACATGGTCTTGGTCTCGTGTTGCAGAGGATGCGTCTGCTGTCTGTCTGTCGAGTGTGCGCACAACGTACCCGATTGATGAGACAAGTCGCACGAAGACTTGATACATCCGTTCACCACGTCGGTAAACGGCTGATGGGAGCAGACGCATGACGTTGTATTCGTACATTGTCCTGCCGAAATCGACGCATTCAGGCAGGCAGCCTAATGGGCACAAGGCCTACTTGGTAAGTGTCTGTTTTCTGCCTTGACCTCTGGGATATCGAGACACTCACGCCACAGGCTGGCAGCTCTTTCAGGTACCGGGGAAAATCGATGACTTCGTGTGGAGGAGGCGTTGACGAAAGCGAGGGCGACGGGGACGTCGGTGATGATGAAGAAAGGCCGCCTTGTGCCCGACAGCTGCCAATGATGCACCAGCTCAAAAGCACACGCGACAACCGAGCCGTCATTCTTCCCGGCAGTTCCTCACCCGAGGACAGGCAGCTTCGAGCAGCGGGCACGATGATGATGTCGTCGCGTCCAAGGTGGCAGCATGTGTGGTGGCGTCCAAGACGACAAACGGGGTGTCGTGATGATGCAGTGGCCCTCGATGTCACTTTATGTTCGCATCTTCTGTCTCTGTCTTCTTGTTGTCCCCCCCCCCAAAAGACCAACCAGATGCCGGGACGGAACCTGACGGCACGCCCGCCTCATTATGTATATCAGTGGTGACTCGAGAGCACGCCGGCGAACAGACAGTCGGTTGGTTCCCTTGCTGCTGCCACGACGGCCACAAACACTTTCCACCCCATCCATGTCAACGAGATAGCACAAGCCCCTGACACACAGATCGTCACGGACTGTCAAAGCCAAACGGGATCCATCGTTCGGCGCCGCGCACAGTCCCATACCGCAATCAGCAGGGCTTGAGAGCCACAGAACCCATGACAAGTCGACAACGACGTTGGAGAGGTGGAGAGAAACCCACCAGCCATCGGCTCCATCGTGCAAGGATGAGCAAGACCAGACTTGCTGGCACCTGTCCGCACCATGTTTCCGTTTTCTGTCGTGTCTTTTCCCCAACCTTCCATGTCTCTCGTGTCGGTTGCAATTGCCGTGCTCCCCGTCGCCCAATCAATCGAGCTCTTTTGCATCCATCCTTGCCCGCCACTCTCCTGATTTGTATGTAGGTACGATGCGCGGTTTCTTTCTTTTTTTCCCTTTTTTTTTTTTTTTTTTCTTTTTTTTTTCTTCTCTTTTTTTTTGTCCTCAAGACTTTCTCCCCGTGTCAGCAGCAGACGACGAGGCGATGCGAATCGAGTCCGGCATCGAGAATCCAATGTGCCTCTCACACCCCTGCATTCACGCGCAAGACAATAATAGAAGACAAAAAAAAAAAAAAAAAAAAAAAAAAAAAAGTAAAGACCATTTCATCTCAACTCAACAATTTTCGGCTCCCTCGCATCCTGGTCTTGAAACATGTCCTTCCCGCTAGTTTTTTCTTATCCCATCCCCCGATAACAGGCCCTCCTTCGCACATGTATTCTCGCAGCACGTGGCTGGTTGATACGGGAGAGGAAAGATCCCATGTGACAGATGCCATTCTTGCCGCCTTTGGACTTGACCACGACATCATCGCCATCCAATACCATGGGACTGTACATGTGCCAACTGGCATCCAAAAAAGTCTCACGCCATCTGCCGTTACCATCTGAATTCTTTGTCCCTTCCGATGCGGCGGCGGCGCTGTTGAGGATATAACATTGACATGTCCAGAGGTGGATATTGAAACCGGCGTCTATCCGACTCAGACTCCTGCAATCCCACATCTTGCTATATGCTGTCTTTCTCTAACACTTGGACATGGCCAGCTCGTGCAGCTTTTCAAACCGTGGCGTGCCTAATCCTGTCACCGGATCCCATCCTTTCACCGCGTCCCATCCAGCTTCGTCAACACGAGGGGCAGGTGCACCGCTGAAACTATGCCCTTTGCAGCCCCCGGATCTGCCATCCATGATGCTGCCGTATTTCTCAATCAGCACCTCCTTTGGGTTCGCCCAAGCCATTGTGGGACCATCTCGACTCACTCGGAAAAGCCGCTCTGGGCCGCCTTGTACAGCCAGGGATTCAGAAATCCCAACACGGGCTTTCCTCTCTTCAGACGGTCATCGTTGATGAGGGCGATCATGGACGCAAATAGGGGCGCCGCGGCGCTAAAACCAGGCCCTTTGCTCAGTCTGCGGCCAATACGCCCGTTAGTACTGCCTCGGGAAGTCATACCTTGTTCCTCCACCATTCTCAACCTCGTCGTGGTTGAAAATGGGATAGCCTGTTCCTTGGGCTGCTGCATCTGGGAACCCCCTTCCCTGGCGGTTGTAATATTTGCTCCATTTCTTTCCATGAAGCGTCAGGTATTTCTTGACGGCCCGGTCCTGCCATTTGGGACGGGTCCAATACTCCGAAAACCCGCCCGATGAAAAGTTGAGCGCTGTCTCGGGACCCCTTCCCTCAGTGGCCCCTATTGAAGTGACGTAAGGACATGTCGCGGGGAAATCGGGCAGAAATCTCGTGGCATTGGTGCCATCGTTCGACTGGCATGACACTCCAGGGCCCGTATCGCCAGAGGCAACAATGACGGACATTCCGCGAAGGGCGAGTTGACCAAACATTTGGCATATTTTCTCGGCGTACCGTCTCGGAATGGCTTGCTCGTTTACACCGTACGAGATGGACATGACTGGAGGCAGCTCGTCATTGGGTAGCTCCAGCATGTGGCGAACAAACTGCAGCCAAGGCTCAACGTACTCCTTTTGTCGATCAGATATACTAGTGCATCATGGATTGCAGACGGGTCAGAATTGGTCGTCATCCAACTAAACTACGCGACACGACCACATGCAAAACAAGCACTCACTCCAAATCAGGGTTGAAGTCGTGGTCTTCTCCGGCAGTCGAGTAGAATCGCACGGGGACCTTGTACGCCATGGCCACTGCAATCTGTATGTCCAGATTGGCTTCGCCTCCAGGGTAGTTTGGCCCTTGGGGATTTGTCCCGTTGTTGACGAGCGCGACCGTAAAGTCGGCCCCTTTTGCGTAGGGTGCATATGTCTCGATGTACTTGTTCAACTGATCGTGTTGTGCTGCTTGCTTGGACACACAGTCAAGTCAGTCAACGGCCAAGCCCACTGAACAAATCCTTGGCCGGCTTAATGAACAGCAATCAACGTGGCAGAAACTTACCTTGCTAAAGCCGACCACACCCAACAGGGAGCGAGGATGTGGTTCGGCATAATCGCTCTGTATCCCGTATAGTTTACGCAGACAAGCAGGGGTGTTCAAGGTAGCGCAACTACTGTTTGTCTTGTCCGTATGTGGCTGAACACTGACACTGTTGCCGTCAACATGGTATGCTCCATCTCCTTGCATTTCACGCTGGTTCCATTTCCTCAGTTTCAAGTGGCTGACCGTATCGAACAAGGTTGTCGGCTGGATGGCTGCAATATGCCGTCGAACATCGTCAGGCACAGAATAAGAAAGAGTGCCAACAACTTTTTGGCCGTCTCGTTCAAAGACGCTGTAACTGGCAGCTAAAAGCGCCTCGGCAGCTTGCACCGTCACAGTCGCATCCACGAAGTGGCCTCTATGATGGACCTGATGTTTTGGAACATTTGCCGAAGACAGCCAGCGCTGTACAGCCTCGACAGCCTCTTGCCGTGGGCGAATTAGACCCAAGGCCTCGTCACGCGACAGATGCTGGCCGCAACGTGGGTGGGCCAGATCCGAGATCTGGTCTAGAGTCTCTTCGAGCTGGTCATGGCCAAACGTTTCCAACGCAATGGAAAGTCGAATCATGTGGTTGGCGCCTGGTGGCCCCAAAGTAATCCAGCCACGAGGTGCGTGGCTCAACTTCTCAACCACAACACGCGGCGATCCGGCAGCAAAGGAGATGATGGCTTTGCTGCTATAAAGGCAGACGAGGCCAATTATAAACTTCATCATCAAGCGTCGTGCTGGCGTCTGTTTCCAGATCGGCTTTTCTAGAGAGATGATGCCACAGGGTTGAGGATTCTGCTCCAGTCAGTTCTGACGACTCTCGTCCACCTATATAAATATATATAGGAGTCCCGCGCGGTGAAGAGGCCATCGGAGCTTCGGATATCTCAAGGATGCCGGCCTACACGGTGATTCGAACTTGCCAACCCGCGTTTCACAGGGCTGCGGGCGCGATTGTGCCTGCAAGAACAATACCAAGGTTGTTATCCAATGATGTTGCTAAAAACCCGAGGGTAACTATGTTGAGCATTATCGCTGCACCACGAAGGAAAAAAAAAAAAAAGGAGCAGCTCGAAATAACAGGAAAGATTAACCAAGTGTTCACCTGCATGCTTGATGAAAAATTGGTTGTTTTGGTCGTCGCGTTGCGTTGTTGGCACCGACGTGCGGAAAGCATTTGGAAAACAAAGGAAGGCGCGACCCAACGATGGCTTTGGCAGCGTCGCAACTCACGACACACACACACACACACACACACACACACACACACACACGAAGAACGGAACCGGACCG
>AFQZ01001186.1:0-15509 GCA_000222935.2 Aciculosporium take MAFF-241224
CACAATATAGGGTTAATGTTCAAGATATTAACAAGATCTTTAGAGACGTTTGATCTCGATCCTCTGGCTGTTTTAATACCATTGTTATTAAGGTAATCACAAAGGGTATACTTAAGGTTGTTGTTAATTTTATTAAAAGTATCCTTTGTTTAATTTTTATAATCTTACTAGAAGTTAATAAGGAGATTACGCCCTTTTCCTTCGTTAAGAATGTAGTAGTTAATCGTATATACAATACGGTTATTAATCTGTTGTTCAGTAGCTGTATTAACATTAATATTGTTAACTAACTTAGTCTAATTAAAGGATAGAATTAAATAGTGCTTGTGAAGTTTTTAGGGTAGGGTGCTCTTTAGAAGTTCTCTTCTATAAACATCCTTTTAGAGTTGTTTATTAAAATCATTTATTTTTCCTTAGCTTAAAGACATTTTAGTGTTTTAGGCTTTATGTTTAGTACTAATTAAAGCGGTTAGCGTTGGTTCTCTGTGAATAACAGTAAAGATCTGGTTTTAATTATAGACAAGTAATAGTTAATAATAAGGGAGAAGATCTATAAGAGTTAAGTCTTCTTATGATTATAAACGATTTAACAGTTAATAATTTAAAGAAATAATCCTTTGGTTAGCATAACATCGGAATTTCTTATAGTTACGTAAGTAAAAGCGTTTAGACAAGTCTCTTCTGGGTATAACCTAATAAATCTATGGTTATTAGCAACCACTAATTAGTGTTAGTAGCGCTCAGGTTACAAGTATGCTGCAGCACAAATGTAAGGGGGGGGGGGTTCAATATTTAATTCATTTATTTCTCTAAAAAAGGGGAAGAAGCAGGCTACGATGCGGAGGTGTGGTGTTGTGGCCACGGTACGGCCCCAGGTTACATGACCTGTAATCCAGCCAATCAGGGTGCGTGCATTCTGTGTGCAACCCACAATTCCTGGTCAATGCGGCGTATCCCTTCCATCATCCATACGAGCGATTCCGACAGTATTAGTAACTATAAATAAGAATAATCTTCTTAAGGGAGAAGAGAAAGAAAAGATCTATAATTCTTCTAAAACTCCTGCCTTTATAGCTTATTCTATTTACTATTATATAGCCTAAGTAAAGAGGCTAGAGTAAGATAAACCTAAATACATATAAGGTCTAATTAGCTAGCATAAAGCTTAAGTTAAGAGGCTGACTTAGAGTATATTAGTATGCGCGTCTAACTTATATTACTTGTATAGCTTGTAAAGTCTGGCTTCTGTAATGTAGTCATTCTTCTGACTGTAAAGATCCGAGCCTTAAGCTTGAATCCATCACAACATAGCCTTAAATAAAAAGATACATAATTTCTGTGTAGGGCAGGATATCCCTTATACTAATTATAAATAGGCAGTAGCAAGACTTTAGGGTATTACCCTTAATATTAAGTCTTATAACCTAAAAGAATAATTAAAGACTAAATATAAAGGGTAAACTAGATTCCCTTTAGGCATGTCTTATAAAAAGAATAGGGATATACAGATAATAAAAGTAAATATTATGTCTTTTATAGGGCACTAAAACACAGGAAAAACCCGTGCTAAGTAGGTATTAGCAGAAATAATGCAGGCTTATAGAGATAATAACTAATATCTATGTTATAGTATTACTAGCTACTAGATAAAGGCTTACTACCTCCTTCTAGCATATTGTCCGGATTTTAATATTTATATTATAAAAACAACAAGCCCTTAAGTAAAATCTAAAGTAAAAGAGGATTTAAAAAAAACAGCCCTTAAGCTTAAGGCTTAGTAAGGGAGTAGAAAAAGGCAAAAAGCTATCTTACTAAATATTACCTGCAGGTAAAGGCACATATAAACAGATAGAGAAAAATATAAACTTAACTCCCTTTTTAATACTAGTTCTGTTTAATAAGGAAGCCTTTACTAATACATAAGTAGATAATAGTTATAATAGTTATGCTACTATAAGCAAATCCTTTGCATAACACATAGGATTTTCTATAATTAATTTAGCCTAACTATAATAAATATAAACAGCTGTGTCTATTAAGAAACAGGGCTAAAAGGGTTTTTATTAGGGTCTTATAAAGATATTAAGGTTTACCTAATTTATAGCTAATGTGGATGGATAGAGTTTCCTAGTTTCTATATATATAATACCAGAACTTACTTATTTATGTATCTTAGGGACCCCTTAGTTAAAACAATATAATATTAAAATTCACACTATATAAGAATCTTTTATAGTCTGCTCTTTAAGAAATCTTTAGGTTTAGGCAATAACTATAAGGAAAACTAATAATCTAATAACAGAAATATTAGGCTCTGTTTATAGGGGAATAGCATAATAAGTAGTAGTAAAGAAATAAATAAATATATAGTTCTTAGCTACTAGCTTATAGGATATAACCTTTATACTAATAGTTATACCTATAGCAGACCCTACTTAGGCCCTAATAGACCGCTTACCTAAGGAGCTCTAGGATTTCCTAGCCTTATTTAATAAAAAAAGGCGAATATATTATTGCTATACTAGGGGACTGCAGACTATTACATTTAGCTACGGAAAAACCCTAATAGGATAAAGCTAGAGCTCCTTTAGGCCCCCTTATATAATATGCCTTAGGAACAGCTTCTAGAAATTTAGAAATAAATTATAAACCTTTAGGATAAAGATTAGATCTAGGCAAGCTCTTTCTTAGCTAGGGCTCTAGTCCTGCTAGTTAAGAAAGCTAGGGGGGGTTAGTAGTTCTGTATTAATTATTAAGCACTAAATAAAGTTATAGTTTAGGATAAATATCCTCTCCCTTTAATTAAAGAAACGCTCTGCTTCTTAGCTAGGGCAAGGTATTTTACTAAACTTAATATCTATATAGCTTTTTATAAACTATAGGTTATATAAGGGGATAAAAGCCTAACTGCGTTTTAGACTAGATTTAGATTATTTAAGTAGCTGGTTTACTTATTTAGTTTAGCTAGGGCGCCTACTACTTTTTAGTGTTATATTAATAATATATTAGGGGATATATTAGGAGATTATATAACAGCTTACCTAGATAATATCCTTATCTATTCTAGAGGTTTAAAGAAGGATTATATGCAAAAAGTACAAGAAGTTCTATGCCGTTTAGAACAAGCCAGGCTATATTTAAATATTAATAAGTGTGTGTTTATAGTCTAGGAAGTAAAATACTTAGGATTTATTATAGAAGCAGGAAAAGCTATCTGTCCTAACCTAGAGAAGATTACAGCTATTTAGGACTAGGAGTCACTCTAATTAGTATGCGGAGTAAGGAGTTTTTTAGGCTTTATAAACTTTTATTAGGAATTTATTAATAATTTCTCAGACCTAGCAGGGCCCCTTACTAACCTTACTAAGAAGGCAGCTAGGTTCTATTAGACTCCTAAACATAAGAAGGTATTTTAGGCGCTTAAGACAGCTTTTATATTATCCCTAATTTTTATATAATAGGACCCTAACCTAGAGATGTAAGTAAAAGCCAACTCTTCTAATAAGGCAATAGGCAGATGCCTTTTATAATATAATTCAAAGGGTGTATAGCGGCCTATTATATATTACTTAGCACAACTTACAGCAGCGTAACGGAACTATATAATTTATAATAAGGAGCTTTATAGCATTATTTCTTATCTTAAGGCATGGTTAGTAGAACTATAAAGTATAGCCTAACTGTTTATAATTCTTACTAACTATAAAAATCTAGAATATTTTATAGCCTCTTAAGAGATATTAGAAAGGCAGGTAAAATAGGCTAAAATATTATCTCTTTTTAATTTTTACCTTTAATATTATACAGGCACATAGGCAGGTAGGCTAGATGCTCTCTCTTAATAGGAATAAGATTAAGGTTAAGGGAGCCGTTTTATAGGGTGTATTATATGTCCGTTCTAAAGTCCAGACACAGGCAATATATCCCTAGTAGGAGTGCAAATAACAGCTAAGCTAGAGGAGAATAGTAACTAGAATAATAATAATCTAAATAAAATAATTACATAGGACGTTATTAGTATAGACTTAGCAGGGCCATTACTATAAGGTTCTAACCTTTTTTAGGATAAATACCTTTAGGATCTATAGAACTAGGGAGTTACTATAAATAGCTTATATAGCATAAAATTAAGCGTAGTTTAAATAGTAAAGTAGAAATTTCCTGCCTTTATAGGGACTAAATCTTAAATAGCGGATTATATATTAAACGCCTAAGGAGCGCTATAATTCTAGGGGTAGCTCTGGATTTCCTAATATAAGCCTCTTACTATATTGCTTATATAACGGGTTTATGACTTGCCTATGTTAGGTTACCTAGGGAGGAATACTACTTTCTAGGTATTATAGAAAGACTATTACTAGGATAGAATATTAAAAGACATAGTATAGTTTATATGAAATTACTACTATTATAATAGGAGGAAGAGTTAATAGCTTTAATAGGGGCTTTTAAAACTTATACTAGTAGTAGACCATTACTAGTTATAGATATTAGTGGATTTTATAACTAATCTTCCTGTATATAACAAGGAGTTACCATACTACCTAATAGTTATTACAGATTACCTCTCTAAGTATATATAGTTAAAGGTAATAACAAGTATAGCGGCCAAGGCATGCGTAGAATACTTTAAATACTACTAGTAGTGATTCCATGGTTTTCCCTGCTAGATTATCTCTAACTATAGATCAGATTAGCTTAGCTGTTTTTCGACCACACTTTATAAGAAGGTAAGTATAGAATAGCTATTATTTATATTATATTACCCTTAAATAAACGGCAGAACAGAACAAGTAAACTAAGAGATATAGGTAGTTCTCTAAGTAGTTATTGCCTTTTTATAACATAATTAGGCTAATTATCTCCTAGCTTACTAAATAGCACTTAATAACTAAATATTTATAGTGACTAGGCTAAGCATAAACCAGGCGCTAAAGGGGTTTAATATTAAGCTAATCTAATAAGTATTAGACATAACTAAGAGTCTAACTTTACCTAAAGGGAGGGCCGTATTATTCCTAGAATATCTTTAAGAGGGAATAACACTAGCCTAGGCAGCGATTAATTTTATATAATAATAATAATAGGATACAGTAAATACTTCCTAATGACCAGCAGAACGATATTAGGCAGGAGACTTTATATGGTTAAATCTGCACTATATTAAGACTAATTGCCCTAGCTGGAAACTTAATTAGGTTAAGGCAAAATATTAGGTTTTAAACATACTAACACTACTTACTATCTGACTTAATGTCTTATAGGACATATACCCTGTCTTTTATATAGACTTAATAAAGAGGGCTATATTTAACCTACTATTATTATAACTACTAGCGGATTTTAAACTAGGGCTAACACTCTTATTATATAAAGACAATCTAAAATTAGCAGAATATAAAGTAAAGGATATATTAGTAGTAAGAAACGTATAAGGTTATAGAAACTAATGGAATATACTAGTTAAATAGGTTAGGTATACCTAGCTAACGTGGGAGCCCCTAGAAAGTTTCCTAGAAATAGTAGCACTAAAGAGATTTAAAGTATAATAAGGGGACATATATAGTAATAATAGGCCTAAATAGAGGGCAAACTAAATTCAATCTACAAATTTCTATATAATTAGACTAAGTCCAAACAAGAAAAAAAAAAAAAAAAAAAAAAACGAAACATATAACCATTACTTTTTCTTTCATCCCTGCTCTTTAGCCTCCTTATAAAGGCGCTTTTGCTTTATTTTACATGCTAATCAGATGCATCTCTCCTCCTCTTTAGCCTTCTAGACAGCGTTAGTTATAGTATTATTAACGTCCTTATAAGAGCTATCTTTAGAGGGAGAAAGGGGGGTTAAGGGAGGATTAGGGGAATAAGGGGGATAGGGAGTTTTAATAAAACTCTTATCTTTAGAGGGAGGTTAAGGGGGGGTAGTCCTAAGGGCAGGCTACTTAAACAAGGACAGGGGTTAGTTAGTAAGAACCCTGGCATGTTTTAAGAGGCAGTTACTAGCTATAATGCTTTCTATAAAAGTGGTTTAAAGTTAGTGTATCTTAACTAAAAGATTAGCAGCTTATAGTATATTTATTAGCACTATAAAGGTAATAGGCATAAAGGGGGGACTAGAGAAGGCAGTAGGGAGGAGGCTTATAGCAGGAATAGTAGTAGGAGTAGTAGCATAGGCAGCCCTTAGAGCGTCCTTAAAATAATATTTAGTACAAATAAATTTAGCTATAAGGATAGCCTAGGTAGCCTTATGCCTAGGCGCTATAGGCATAGCTAGGACTTTAATTGCACGCCTAGTGCTAGTAAGTTAGTATATATCCTTAATAGTCTGTTATAACTTAGGGTTTATTAATAAGAGCTTTCTTTTTTAAAGATAACTCCTATAACTTACCTAATAAGTATAATAGGTATAACTGTAAGGGTTAGAGAGGTATTTAGCCTCCCTGCAGATATAAAGGTTATTTATATAATAAATATAAAACGCCTTATACTTAGCAGCGCCAGTAGCATCTTTATTATCTAAGTTACCTATTATAGCAAGACTACTATACATGCGGTTTAGGGGGGGTAGCAAAGGAGCTCCTGCTATAGTAGATATTATTATTCATGTACGCTAGGTAGCTAGAGCCACTAACTAGTTCATTAACTAACTTCTTAATATAGGAAAAACCCTAAGATAGGGGAGAAAACCCATATTCTTTTATATAGCTCCCGCTAAGCCTCTGATATAGAGTCTTTATTATTTCTAACTATTAGTATAAGATATCTGCTAGTTCCCCAGAACTGCAGATAATAACAGAAGTATAGTTATGCTTTATATAAAAGGTTAGTATATTAGTAAAAACCCCCTGTAAGCACCTCCCCTCCTAGTCTAGCTTTTCCTCCTTTATCCTGTTGTTTCCATTGCCTCTGGTCCCTTTCTTAGCCTTATTATTATATATCTGCCACGCCTTACTAAGCTCCTCTGCTAACCTGTACTG
Organism: Aciculosporium take MAFF-241224; assembly: GCA_000222935.2. Lineage (NCBI taxonomy): Eukaryota > Fungi > Ascomycota > Sordariomycetes > Hypocreales > Clavicipitaceae > Aciculosporium > Aciculosporium take. The sequence goes on from AFQZ01001186.1 coordinate 6,981, forward strand.
CTAAAGTTACCCAGTTAAAAGCACCTACTTTATAATATTTAGTGCTAGCTTTTTGTTATTAAGCGCTGCCCTAAGTTCCTGCGGATCTCTTATTATAGGCACTGCTAGAATCAGTCTTAAATAGTTATATTCTAGGTATAACAGGATAAGGTGGTAGATATCCTTATCTCCTCCCTAGTATTAGCATATTAGTAAAGTTACCTTGGGCACCTGTTTGTTATAAAGGAAGGCATTTAGCCCTATTTTTTCCATTTAAAGCTAAACTAGGGCCGTAGATTTATGCTTAAGCAGGCTATTATAAAGCTTTGCTATCTTTTTTATGCTCTTAAAGTTAGGTTCCTCATTTACTGTTATTGCTTTTGCCTGTTCTCTTCTTACCTAAGCCTTATGCCTCTACCAGATCCACCGTTTTTCCCACTCTTTCTTTAATTCCTGTCTAGCTATAAGGCTGCTAGGAAGGGGGGGGGGGGCATTAAGAAACGCCTTATAGTGATTACGTTAGCGGCCTCTTCCTTAGCATTATAGCTATAATGCTATTAAATTACAGGCCTGCTGTATCTTCTTGCCTATACTACTATCCTTAAGTCTTTAGTAAAATCATTATTTAACGTAATTAAGGTATAAATCTACCGGTAGCACTGCTACTTCTGTCTCTAAGAGTGTTACTAGCGTTGCCTTATACGCCCCTATAACCTGCCTTAAGTATTCATTCTGTTCCCTTATAAATGCCTTTACTACCCCCTGTGCTACCCCTTCTGGCTTGCTATAGGTGTGGTATATCCCAGCTTTATAGGCTATTGTGCTTCTTATTACCTATGTATAAAGGGATCTTGCACACTCTAGTCGGCATCCCTACGTAGATGTAGCTAGCACTATAAGCGCTAATTTCTGCCGTAATAATTTGGCATTTACCTTCTTTATATAGGTTAACTAACAAAGCTTCTGGTGAATCTAAACTCCTAGGAATTGCGCTAATTATGTTGGTTGTATTATTACTCTTCTAAGTCGGATTGTTGTTGTAATTGCCTGCCTCTTCCTTATAAAGTGCATTAGCTTGCTCTTTCCTAGGTTAAACCTTAGCCTATACTCCTTTAACTACTTCTTATATATTCTTTAGGCTCTTTTTAGTTATACTTTTGTTTTCTCTGCTGTTTTTTTATATACTATAATGTTTATATTATCTAAGAACCCTAATGTTAATGTTAATTCTGCTGCTACTAGTCTTTAATATAGTAGTATAATATAAAGCAGAAAGAGGATAGGAGATGCCAGCGACCCTTGCAGAACCCTTACAGTAACTTGGATTTCCTTAGTAATATGTCCGTTAAATGCTAATTATACTCTCCTTTCTAACGTAAAGCCCTGTGCCTATCTGGCTATTTACCCTGGTAGTCCTAACTCCTTTATAGTGCGGATTAATTGTTTATAGCTAATAGTGTTAAACGCTTTAGTAATATCTAGCTATAGTAATAATGCTATTCCCTAGTAATGCCACGCCGTTCTTATAACCTTTTTTAGCATGCTTAGTGCTATTTCTGTTAATCTGCCAGCTTTGTTGCCTATCTGTATGTTTAGTAGTATATAGCCTTCCTTTACTATAATAGTAATCCTCCTTATAATAGCTCCCTTAATTACTTTGCCTATTGTATTTAATAGTAATATTAGCCTCCACCCCTCTGGTCTGCCTAACTCCTTAAGGGACTTCCTAGGTTTGCATAGAACTACTACCTTTGCTTGTTGGAAGGAGGCCGGATAATATCCTAAGCTATAGTAAGCATTTGTAAGGCGTATTAAACACAATATTAGGGCTGCTCTACATAGCTTAAGAAAACCTGTTGGCAGCTTGTCCGGTCCTGGGGCTTTTTAACTTGCTATATTTTTTATAACCTCTTTAATTTTCTTCTTTATAAACACAGGAACTGCCTGATTATTATTACAGTATCTTATCCCCTTCTCTGCCTCTGGACCTAAAGCCCTAGCTGTGGATAGAGGGAAGAACCTCTTTGTAAATGCCCTTGCCTTACCCTTATATATAACCTCTACTATCTCCTCCCTGCTGTTATCTCCTGGCCGGGTTAGTGGTGGGACCTGTTGCCTTTTAGGAGGAAGTCTACTCTATAGCCAGGCCTAACGCTCCAGGGTCTAAAGACTTCCTTTAGACCTGGATAACTTACTAACTGCCTGTTGCTAGCTACTTCTCTTCTCCTCTGAGATAACACAATCCTGTTTTTTTATAGCTTCTGTTAAGGCCTGCTATGCTTCCTATGTCTGTTGTTGCTGCTACTGCCTATTAGCACGTCTTGCCTCTGCTGTTATGTCCCTTACCCTTTTATTTTATTAAGGCTGTGGTTTGCTGTGCCCTTAAGGTTGCTTAGGTGCTGCTATATTAGCTATCTCTATAAGCTGTTGGGTAAGCCACTGTGCATAGTTATTAATTTCTTGCTAGTTATATAGCAGAAGCTCTAACCCCTTCTTTTTAAGCCTGTTTAAAGCCTCTGCTATAATAAGGTTTTTATCTGCTGTCCTCTAACCCCGGACTAACCCTGGGCTGTTGCTTAATTCCTTATTTGTCCTGATACTAATAAGCTAGGGTATATGGTCAGATCTGGCGATTTCTACTGGCCTAATGAATTTAATACTAACGTCGTGGGTGGTTTATGTATAGTTAATAGTGCTGTCCCTGCTGCTATATTCTCTCCTTATTACTTCCCTAAACAGCATAGCTAGGCCGAGTTACTACCTTGTTATAAATTCTAATATCTTATTATGCCCCGGAGATATTTAGCTGAATCTGTCCCATAAGGGGTGATGTTAGTTAAAGTTCCCTACGAACACACTCCGGCCCCTTGCCTGGGTATCGGCAAAGTATTGTAAAGGCGTCTGCTACTCCCTTTTATAAGCTAGGGAGTAAATGTTATATATCTCTACTTTATATAGCTTAATACTATACTAATCCTCCTCTCTCCCTATAGTCTAAAGTCCTGTCTTAACCTTCTAGTGTATATAAATTACTATTCTTCCGCTATATATTGCTAATATATAGTGTCCCTAAGATAGATTTAGCAGTATACTATTGTAGCCTCCTGGTTACTAGATGGCTATCACCTTAGGGCTGACGTCATGCCCTAATGCTAAATATACTAGATTGCTTTTCTTCTATATATTCCAGTATATAACCTTAATTATGTACTCTATTATATGCTTCAGAGCACCCTGGTTGGGCTGGCTCCGGTATTGTTTGGCCCTTTAGTTGGCTGTAAAAAGGCTAGTATTGTGCCTTTCTCTGCCGGTCTCTGTTATCCTAATCTTAGCTCGTAGGTTTGTCTTGCAAAAGGGCCCCTTAGTTATATACTCCTTCCTCTTAGCTACCTCTCTGTTAGTCCCCTAGTTTCTTCTCCTTAATGGCCCTTGCCTGTGGTAGCTGTCGCGACCTCTGACTAATAGTTATGGAAGAACAGCAGCCTTATGGCATAAGCCTCCCTGGCCTGCTGCTATCTCTTATTGCTTACTAAGCACAGTTAAGACTATGCTGGATATACCCCCGTATAATTTAGGCATTTCTCCTATACCTTGCCTGTTAATGTTAGGTAAGTTCTCTCTTCCTTAGGGTGTTTTCTGGTAGCATACCTGCTATATCTTGCTTCCTCCTTATAGTATCTAGCAATATGTCTAATCTTATAGTAGTTATAATATTGCTTTAGGTGGATCATCTTGTTATATAGCTTAGCGTTAAAAATCTCTGCTTAGTATACTATTCCCCTATAGTATAGTTAGTTTGCTGCCTTAGTGCCCTTAACACTAACCACTAATAGTGCCCTTGTCGCTGTTCCTCTTAGCTTCTGTACTATTATCTTTGCTATATTTAATCCATTCTCCTTTTTAATGTTCTTCCTTATATCCTTAATCATAATATGGTTTGTTAATTATATTAGGAATCCCTTAATAATCACACTAAACATCTTCCTGTTTACTTCTGCCTTAGGTCTAAAGGCAACTCCCACCTAGGCCGTGTTTTCCTTTTATTTCCTCCCTGCTTCTGTAAATATAATAACTATATCTCCACTTTGCAATTAGCATACTGCTACTGCCTCCTCTATGCTAATAGCGCTGTTTACTGCCTTTATAATCTCTCCTAGCAATTTATTCCTAACTGCCTTACTAATAGTGCTTTCCTTTACTAGTGCTTCCTAGTAATAGTAGGCTAGTATTGCTATACCCTCTGTTTAGGCTAAAGGTATTATCATATTCTGCCCTATAACTCTGTAAGCTACAATATTTGCCTAAGTCCCCCTAACTACTAATCTAGTCCTATAAACAGCCTTTATTACCTCCTTAACTGCCTTCTTAACCGTGGTTTCTATTTTACTACTAACTGCTTTTATAATTAAGGCCTGTAGGCCTCCTGTGTCTGTACTTACTTAGGCTATTTTCCCTTCTATATTTATAGTAATTTATATAAAAGTTCTAATAAAAGCCTATACTTCTATTATTTCTACCTTTAGAATAACTTTTATTATTAATTCCTTTAGTAATTTTATTTTATTCTTTAGTTTTTCCTATGCTATTATTACTCTAGGATTCTCTCCTTAATATTATGTTTCTTCCTAAGTAGTGCCTTGTCCTTTATTAGTTACAGATCCACGCGAAAATTTATTAATTATTACACCCCTTATGCTGCTTACTCCCCTTATGTAATACGCTATTGCTAGGGGGGGTAATTAATAATAAGGAATCTGATTCTATGCTTCTTTTTTGTTTTAGGCGTAATACCGCGTCGTATCCGCGGTGTTCCGTATTTTTTTTGATCTTTTTGTATTAGTATCCTATAGTAGATATGCTTTTTATATTAAAACTATTAGTAACCAGATATTATAAATTATACTAGGGATATTTAACTTATATATAAATGGATATAATATTATAGGAAAGAAGAAAATATTTTATAAGAAAAAAGAAATAACTATATTCCTAAGACAGGTATAAATAAAAGAATTAATAAGAGTAAGACAGTTAATAAAGAAGGGATAATAAAAGGTAATATAAGAAAATCCAGGGACTGGGTTTATATTATTATATAGACGTTAGAAATATAAGGGGCTGGCGACCCATATCCGGTTAGTAAGACAACTAGTTAAAGGTAGGTTATACATTAAACCAGCATCTATGCATACCTAGGGGAGCTTAAGGAAGAATATAATAGAAAGGGGGGCTTATATTTTATTACTATTATAGCGTTTTAATAGTAAGAAGGGGGCTATATAATAGATTTAAGCTTAAGGCTTAGATCTTTATAGTTAGAAAAATGACTACATTATAGAAGCCAGACTTTACAAGCTATATAAGCAATATAAGTTAGGCACGTATATTAATATACTCTAAGTCAGCCTTTTAACTTAAGCTTTACGCTAGCTAATTAGACCTTATATGTATTTAGGTTTATCTTACTCTAGCCTCTTTACTTAGGCTATATAATAGTAAATAGGATAAGCTATAAAGGCAGGAGTTCCAGAAGGATTGCAGATCTTTTCTTTCTCTTCTCCCCTAAGAAGATTATTCTCATTCATAGTTACTAATACTGTAGTTGCACATTAGCTAGACCATAACAGGTTTTTATGATTTTTATTACCTTAAACCGGGTCTTCCTTATAAACCAGGTCTTCCTTATAAGAAGATTCTACCTCTGGTAAGGTTATATATGGTTTAATGACTATAGACCGAAACTTTATAGGGCTATAAGGCATTTTAATAATATAAGTCTTTCCTTCTATTAAGAGAAGCTTATAGGGGCTAGTTTATCTACCTTTTTTGCAATAAACTCATATATTAGAATTTAAAGGAAGAGTGTATATAGGCAGGGTTATTAGGCCGTTATAGGTATTAAGAGCATCGTGGACTTAGTGCCTTATAAGACTGTGTCTTACTTTATCTGTTGCTTTTTAAAGTATCTTAGCTCTTTAGGCAACTATAAAGCTTAGGGGGGAATTATTTGTTATCCTTAGATAGGTTTTAAAGACTAAGAGGGTGGGAACAAGACTATTTAGACTAGCAGAGTCATTAACTACTTTAATAGCCATTTAAAGTATTTGCTCTTTTGAAAGAAGACCGTCAGCTTTAGTCTTAATAATATTATATACTCTGTAAAGAGGGGCATGATATTGCTTAAGTTTTCTAATACTGTTATAAGCCTTAACGGGGACTTTATCAATATTAATTAACAATAGTTAAGCTAAATGCCTAAATTTGCTAGAAGTAAAGTTTCTTCTAGCATCGTAGACTATCCAGTCTAGGGGTCTAAGATATGTATTAATCCAGCACTCTTTAAGGGCATTCTAGATATCTTAAGCTTTTTATTATTAGGGTCTAAAAAAGCAGGCAGCTTAAAATAATATTACTGAATTTATAACGTATAGGACCGGCTTCTCATTAATTTATATGATATTAACAAGGACCTCGTAGTTAAATTTAATATTGTCTTTAAGAGTGAATTTAAATCTACTTAGAGCTTTTACGTTCATCTGGCATTAATGGCAAGCATGTGTGATTTTTCCTATGTGTCAGGGGAGTCACGAGACAAGAGTGTGAGAGTACGGAGACCCACTAGGGCAAGCCGCGCCCTAGCTATGCATAGGTATATAGGAGGACAGGCCTTGCAGAGAAATAAAGAGGCTAGTAAATATAGCATTTACATTACTAACCCTACCTGCAGCTATTTAGCTATAAGTACGCTTAACTACAGCCTTTACTCCACTAGTAGACCTCCAACCGTGACACTATGTTAGCCTTATTAAATTCTTCACCAGCCCTAGTAAAAAGGTTATTTAATCGGTCGATTGACGGATAACCAAATTAGCGATAAAGTTAACGGATTTTGGCTTTAGAAAGCATAAAGATAGCAGGTTCTTAAGAACTAGCTGTCTACTAAGGATATTCCTATTTCCTAATAATAGGTACCTTCTTATCTCTTTAAATTAGAAGATTCTTAAGATTGTTAAGTTTAACACCTATTTTATCCATATCTATAATAAAATATAAAAACAATATAGCACTATCTAGCATATAAAAAGGTATTATGCTAAAAATTGTTAGAAGCTTTAAAATACTAGTTAAAGTCACAGTACTAGCTCTAAAGGTAATAGTCCTTTAGTTAGAGGAATGCTTAATTATAAGGTTTTTTATGATTTTTATCAGAGCGTTAACTTGGCCTTAGCCAGCAGTTGAAATTCCTAATGCTCTTGTATCTAGGAGTATGCTATGGAATGTATCCGCTGTATATCTCGTATCCATAAGATATATGTATTGTTTAGGTTGTTTATTGGTATTATAGTTATAGGGGTCTTTAAGAAATAAGGCATATTTAAAAGCATTATCCTGTAAGAAGTTTACGGTTAATTAGGAAAAGAGTAGGGGATTTAGTGCTTACGTAAAGAATACTATAAAGGAGAGAGTATTATAAGCCTCTTTATTATCTAGTTCCTTTTTTTTATTAGTAGTAAGAAAAGCAGCATTCTAAGCGGCTTTTTTGTGTTTGTCCTTACTACTATTATTAGTAGTAGTAAGTTAGGCCATTTCGCCTTTGCAGGCCTATAGAAATGCATAGTATTAGCGTTTAAAGGGTGGTTTTTAGTGTTTTTTGTTATTTTACTAAGTTGCTTTTGCTTTCTTTTGCTTAGAGGTAGGATAGTTAGTTAACTAGTATTATTCTTTATAGCAAATAAAGCATTTCTTTAAGCTCGCTCTAGCTTAAGGTTTTTTATAATATATAGCTTGTAAATAGCGTCGGTTTATAAACATTGCTATATTAGTGTTTTAGTTTGTAGACTAGGCAATAAGGGCATTTAGATTATTGTCAGTAGTTGTTAGTAACTGACTTATAGAGGTTAGTGGTATATCCATTGCTAAGAGGTAATTTTGAAGATTACTAACAAATCCTTTAAAGGTTAGCACATTCTTAAATTTAGCATTATAGAAATCGTTATTGTTTTCTATTGCTTGCTGTACTTAATAAAGAAGAATTATATCTTGCTTAAGAGGGTTATAAAGGCTATTAAATATCTTTATAAGTTGGTTAAGAAGGATTTCTAGGCATTCTAACTTATTCTTTATTAGATGTTCTATAATAATGTAGTAAAGGTATAAATTAATAAATTGTGTTTTATAAAAGCTCTTATTCTCAGGTATTTTAAAGTGATTCCTAATGTTCTGAGTTATCTCCTTAAATGGGATTGTTTTTACTCTAAAGTATTTAAAGAAGTATATATAGGCTTTACCTTAAAGCATAATAAGAAAGGCTCTTAGGTAAAGTAAGGGAGAAACGCCTGCTTAAGAACATTTCTCTTTAAAATATAGTAACTTCTTATTAATAAAGTCGTATACTTCTCTAGAATATTATTCTTTTTTCTAGTAAAGTCTCTTAAGAGTATTAAGAGCTTTTCAATTACTATTAGAAAGTATTCTAGTTAGGGTTTATGGTTCTGGGGGAGGGTCTTTGGTTAAATGAAAATCTTTATTATTAGAGTCCTTATTATTGTG